>JAFIRS010005217.1:0-62650 GCA_018342105.1 Gonioctena quinquepunctata
AAGATATGGGTTTGATGAATTATAGGTCGATCAACTGGAAAAAAAAAAAAGCTGAAATAAGGGAAAATAAAAAAATGTTGTTTTACAAAAGGTATGAATGGGAAATTTAAAAGAAGTAATTATGATGATGATAAAGATGAAATAAATGAATTAAATAAAAAATGTAATGTTTAAAATAAGGGTATATTGATGAATTATCAAATAAATATAATAAGTTAATTAATGTATGAATCAATTGTTGCAAAAGAGTATGTACACAAAATAGAAGTAAAAGAAACAGAAAAGGTCAAATAAAAAAACTATCCAATTTCTTATAAGTACAGAGAACAAGTTAAAGGAAAATTAGAGAAAATGGTAAAACAAGGTATAATAGAAAGAAGTTACAGTAATTACATCAACCCTATCAGAATAGTTGTAAAAGAATGGGGGAGCTTAGTTATGTTTCGATGCTAGAACTGAATAAAATAACAATTCCACAATATGAATCTCCTTCAAATAAAAAAAAAATATTTTTGGTAAAATAAAAAATGCAAAAATATTTTCTAAAATCGATTTGAAACACAGTTTTTGGTTAATACCACTACATGAAAATTCCAGAAATTATACTGGTTTTTGAGAAGGTGTTGTATATAGATTTTGTGTTTTCCATATGGTTTACAATCGGCTTGTCCGGCATTAGAACGAGTACTGCATAAAATACTTGACAAATATGAAAATTTTGCTTTACATTACATTGATGACATCTTATTATATTCTGAAAATGAAACAATGCATGAAGAACATTTGAAAAAAATATTTCACATACTAGTTGAAGCAGGGCTTAAAATAGATATAGATAAATGTGAATTTTTCCAGCAGGAAATTGGTTATCTAGGTTACAAAATAAATAAAAAAGGTGTAGAAATGGATCCTTGTTGCTATTTATATAATCATTTTATTTTTATCTGAGTTCCTAGACTATAATATTTTTCTTATGTTAAAAATAATAGTTGCCTTGAAGTTGTTGTTGATAAAAAAAAGTTTGACAAATATAGACATTTTTTGACTAGAAGAATTTCAATCCTTTAAAATCGGTCATTCGGCCGTATACAAAAGAAATATACGTATTTCAGGTGAGAATAAACTTTACAAATGGTCCTTCGCTGCCAACAGAACTAATCTGTGGATAAATGTCGGCAAATGTTGGTTTAAGACGTAGTCAGAGAATCAAAGAAAAAGGTGAAGATAGAAAAAGGGTAGCTTCTCAAGTTAAATCCTGTCCGGAGCTATTGAAGTCTCATAGCTGCATAACTGAAGGAAGTGAAACCAGAACTGCACCAAAGATGAGTGAGACTTTCAAAATGTCCAAATCGGTTCCTGCGGAGTCCCGAGGTTCCAGGTCAAGAGGAAGTCGAACAACTTCAAAGACAAAGAAAAGCGATTCCAAGCGTCAACAAGCGGAACTGGAATTTGCACTCGAAAAGAAGAAATTGGAGCAAGAAGAGCTTCGAAGAAAACAAGAGATGCTAGACATTGAGCTAGCATTGAAACTATCGAAACTGGAAGATGAAGAGTTGTGTTCAGAAAAGAGTGAGATCAGTGAGATGGTGAGTAGACCTGACATAAAAAAATGGGTCGAAGGTGAACATCCATGGCAAGATAAACTGGATGGAGCTTCATTTTCAAGTGCGAAAAAGGAAGAGAAGGTAAAGAATAATGTTTTAATAACTAATTCTCCCGAGAATATTGCCAATTACCTGATTCTCAATTCGCAAAATTTTTTAGCGCGGCAGTCAATGCCAAAAAAGAATTGCCAATATTCAGTGGTAATCCTATGGAATGGCCAAATTTCATTTATCAATATAAAAATTCGACGAAGGTATGTGGTTATTCTCAGGAAGAAAATCACTGTAGACTTCAAAAGTGTCTGAAAGGAAATGCTTTGAAAATTGTCCAAAGTCTACTCATTATGCCCCAAAATGTCGACAGAATAATGAGCATTTTGGAAAAAAGGTTCGGTCAGCCACAACACATTATTTTTATGAAAGAGGAAAGACTTGACTTACTTATTCTCTTTTCCGATGAGGTTAAAAATCTTGTTGGAACTATAGAATCACTAAACGAGAAAGAACACTTACAAAATCCTATTTTATTGCAAGAATTAGTAGATAAACTGCCAAATTCATACAAAATGATGTGGATCGAATATATTTCACAAAAAGAAATGTACGAATTCAAGCTCTTTGAATTCTGTCAATGGCTCGACCAAAAATCTATGACAGCTTGTCAAATCGAAATGCCAAAATGGTCAGAAATGCCATTTGACAAAATTCAATATACAGGGCGAAATTCGGGTAAAAAAAACACTACCTTAACTACAATGGACAAAAAAAAATGTATTTGTTGCAAGAAAGATTTGCACTATTTGAACTCGTGTAATAAATTCAAATCTCTGTCTGTGGATGAAAGATGGAATTTGGTAACATCCAATAAAATATGCTTTTCATGTCTTGTACCTTTTCATAGTGTTAATGTTTGCAGAAAAAAAAACATTTGCAACATCAACAATTGTAAAAGATTTCATCACCATCTTTTACACAAATGTGAAAATCAAAATGAAGATACAAATCTAGATGTCACTTCGAATGATATTGAAAAAGTGAATGATTTGGAAGTTAATTGTCACATCTCAACAAACAAACACGTTTTACTCAAAATTTTGCCTGTCGTCATAAATTATAAAACACAAACTCTACAACATATGCACTTCTAGACGATGCCTCGACTGTAACCCCTAATTGATGAAGATTTGGCAAATGAATTGGATCTTCAAGGACCTCAGCAGTCATTATTGTATTCAATGGACTAACAATCAAGTTAAGGAACAAGAAGATTCCAGAGTTGTCCAGCTTCACAATAAGATCACCAGAAGACAACGATAGAGAATTCCAGTTGAGACATGTCAGGACGATGAAAGGTTTACCACTACCAAGCCAGACAGTGGACTCAGGTGAGATTTCCAAGCGATATCCCTATGTAGATAATAAAATTGTTTCAATGAAAAATGCCAAACCTAGGATATTGATTGGTCAGGACAATTGGCCCTTATTGGTCAATAGAAAAATCATTACCGGTCCATGGAATGGCCCAGCGATGAGTAAAACATTACTGGGTTGGGTAATCCACGGAAATATATGTACCGGTCCTGAAAATAATGATTCACAAATTTCTACATTTGTTTGTTACACTAATGAAAAGGTAATAGATGATATAGATTTATTACATGAGCTCGTGAAGGAGCAATGGAAAATTGACATTTCTGGAATAGAAAAATGAGAAGGCCTTGTCCAAAGAGGATAAAAGAGCTCAAGATATTTTGGACAGAACAATGAGAAGAATTGGAAATAGATGGGAGACCGGCCTCCTTTGGAGATGAAGATAAGATTCTTCCAGACGGTGAACAGAATGCTCGAAACAGGTTGGCATGCACAGAAAGAAAAATGAAGAAAAATTCCATTTATGGTCGGACATATTGCGACAAGATGGATGATCTTTTGAAGAAAGGGTATATTCAAAAACTATCGGAAGAAGAAGCTCAAATAACATCATCCAAAACATGGTTTCTTCCTCATTTCGGTATTTGTAAACCTAATAAGCCCAATAAACTTAGAATAGTGTTCGATGCATCATCAAAATCAAATGGCATTAGTTTGAATGATTGTTTGATGACAGGACCTGATTTATATAATTCCCTTTATACAATTCTGCTCAATTTCAGGATAAAAAAATATGCATTTACTGGAGACATCAAAGAAATGTTTCTACAAGTTAGAGTCCGCCAAGAAGACTGTGCAGCACAGAGGTTCTTATGGCGTGGAATGGATACATCCAGAGAACCAAGCGTTTATGAAATTGGTGTTGTCTTTTTCGGATCTTCCAATGGACCATGTCTTGCACAGGAGGCGAAAAATCGGAATGCTCGAGAGTTCAGAAAAGAATTTCCCGAAGCAGTGAAAGCCATAATCGAACAACATTATATGGACGATTATCTTGGTAATGCTGACTCCATTGGGAGGGAAAAGAAAATTATTAAGGATATAATATATATTCATTCGAAAGGAGGATTCAACATTTGTAATTGGGTTGCAAATTCTCCGAAATCATTAAAAATATTGATCCAGCATTGAGATCAATTGATGTAAAGAACTTCGAATCGAACAGCGAAAATAAAATCGAAAAAATTTTGGGCGTTTTTTGGAACCCTTTGATGATTCATTCACATTTCAAACTAATTTCCATAAAATTGATAAGGACATATTGACAAACAGACGAAGACCAACAAAAAGAGAAATTTTAAAACTTGTTATGAGTATTTTCGATCCATTAGGATTTTTGACAAATTTGACAATTCAAAGTAAAATTCTACTACAAGATATTTGGAAAATAAAACTTGGATGGGATGATGAAATTACGGATATTTTAAATGAAAAATGGCAGCTGTGGTTATCAGATCTCTGGAACATCTCTTCTTTTAAAATTCCAAGGGTTTATTTCACTATTGATCGAACTAAATCTGATATTCAGTTACATTTGTTCTGTGATGCTTCTGAAAGATCTTATGCCACAGTAGCTTACTTACGATGCCTAGAGAATGAAAAGGTTCAAATAGCTTTCATCAGTGCAAAAGCAAGGGTGACCCCCATAAAACAACCTGTATCGATTCCGAGATTGGAATTGCAGGCAGCATTGTTAGGAGCTCGCCTAGGGCAATATCTAAATGAAAATTTGGATTTGAAAATAGGAAAAGTGATTTATTGGACTGACTCTAAAACGGTTTTGCATTGGATAAGATCCGAATCAGACAGATATAAAGTCTTTGTGGCCCAACGATTAGGTGAAATACAGAATTTAACCGACGTTAATCAATGGAGGTATATCAGCTCCACCGAAAACGTTGCCGACGAAGCCACTAAAAGGCATCAAAATATGGATTTTTCTTCCAACAGCCGATGGTTACATGGACCATGTTTCCTCGAACTTCCACAAGAAAACTGGCCCATGGAGAAAATGAATGATTCTCCGGAATCCATTGACAAAAAACTGTTGGAAGAAAGAAAGGAATATGTTTTTATGAGTTACTCCAACACAGATATACCAGTTCCATCAATGCAATATTTTTCGAAATGGACAAAATTAAAAAGATCAACGGGATGGATGCTGAGATTCATAAAAAAGTGTAAACGGGGTATTGCTCTTACACCTGTTGATATAAAATATGTGAAAGGGGAAAAGAACTCGACTAATCTACAAAAGATAAAAGACTTGAAAACACTTCTTTCGGAAATTGAAGAACTCAACGCAGGAGAAATTATGGCTGCAGAAAAACTTTTATATAAGAAAATCCAAGGCGATACATTTCCTGAAGAAATAGAGAGATTGAAAAACAATATTTCCCTAAGGAAAGAGAGTAGATTATATACTCTATGTTGTATCATGGATAAAGATGGATTACTACGCTTGCAAGGGAGAATGGACAATATGGTAGACGTCCAATGAATTTCAAGAACCCATTATTCTAGACCCTAAACACCAGATCACCAAGCTCATTATTCAACATTATCATGAAGAAGTTCATCATCATGGTCGAGAAATAGTGGTCAATAGCTTGAGACAGAAATATTGGATCATACGACTCAGACAAGCAGTAAAAGCAGTAGTAGGACGATGCCAAAAGTGCAAGAATCGAAAAGCTACTCCCAATATTCCTATGATGGGTCAACTGCCACCCTGTAGGCTCGAACCTACCATTCGACCATTCATTAGGACAGGCGTCGATTACTTTGGACCTCTCATGGTTACTGTCAAAAGAAGCCATGAAAAACGTTATGGTGTCATTTTCACGTGCATGACCACTAGAGCTGTTCACTTGGAAATCGCATATGACCTCAGTACTGATAGTTTCATTCAAGTATTGAGACAATTTGGATGCAGAAGAGGATTTCCCAAAGAGTTATACAGTGATAATGGATCTAATTTCAAGTCTGCTCAACGTGAACTACAAGACTCTTTAGAAAATTTAAATCAGACAGAAATCATGAAATTTTGTTCTCTCAGGAACATATCTTGGAAATTCAACCCCCCTTTGAGTCCAAACATGGGCGGAGCATGGGAACGTCTTATACAAATGATAAAGAAATTGATGAAAGAAATTCTACACGTGAAATTTCCACAAGAATATGTTTTACGAACTGCATTTGCAGAAATTGAGAATATAATAAACTCACGACCTCTTACTCACGTATCTCTGGACTCTGAGGACTCTGAACCACTCACTCCAAATCATTTTTTGATCGGGCCTTCATATGCTACGATGTCTTGTATCGATCTCACGAAAGAAAATTTCAATTTGGTTTCAAAATGGAAAGCAGCACAAAAATTGGCCGACATATTTTGGAAAAGGTGGACACACGAATACTTACCCTATTTGACGAAGAGAAGCAAATGGCAACAAGAAACTCCCAGTATACAGAAAAATGATATTGTTATCATAGTTGATTCCTATGGACTTCGGAATACTTGGCCCAAAGGAAGAGTCATCAATCTGTATCCAGGCAAGGACAATAGAATTAGGATAGTCGACGTTCAACTAGCCAACGGAACAATCCTGAGAAGACCTGTATCAAGACTTCGTGTTTTGGACATACAAAGGAAAACTGAAATCCAGTAATTGTTCTTCTACCCTAGTACAATTACTGGGAGGGAGAGTGTTGCTATTTATATAATCATTTTATTTTTATCTGAGTTCCTAGACTATAATATTTTTCTAATGTTAAAAATAATAGTTGCCTTGAAGTTGTTGTTGATAAAAAAAAGTTTGACAAATATAGACATTTTTGACTAGAAGAATTTCAATCCTTTAAAATCGGTCATTCGGCCGTATACAAAAGAAATATACGTATTTCAGGTGAGAATAAACTTTACAATCCTGAAAGAATTAAAACCATTAGAGAGTATGTCAGGCCACATAATTTAAGAACTCTTAGAGGATTTTTAGGAATATTGAACTATTTTAAAAAATTATTCCAGACCTAAGTAATAAAGAATTCCTTAATTTAAAAAAAAATGGGGAGACGAACAGGAAAAAGCATTTTGCGAACTAAGGACATATTTATTCAAAATTTAAAAATATTTCATCCCAATTATGATGAACCTTTTGTATTGAGAACTGATGCATCTATGTTGAGATTTACAGGAGTTTTGATACAAATACAAAATGGAAAAGAAGTTCCAATATCTTTTATTTCTAGAATTACTAAAAAACATGAACGAAATTATAATGTTACGGAATTAGAACTGGCAAGTGTTATATTTTGTATTACTAAATTATTATTTTATTTACTGGGAGCAAAATTCTATATTGAAACTGATCATGAAGCACTTATGTCAATTGTAAGTATGCAAGTAATAGGGTACATGGATGGGCATTATTACTGCAAGAATATGAATTTGAAATTAGGCATATACCAGGAAAACAAAATTTCATCACAGACACTTTAACGAGAATGGAGATGGGAAAAACACATACTCCTGGACAGGTAAAAATAGGGATAAATAATTTTAAAAATAATATAGGTTTGTTTTCTGACATTCAAATCAGGCAAGATCAGTATAAATTAACAAATAGAGAAAAAAGAGGAACAATAAACAAAAATGGTGTAACAATAAAAATAGTAAATGGTGAAGAACTATACGTTTTCACAAAGGAATTGGCAGAACAGGTGATTACATATATACATCAGAAATACATACATATAGGGATTAGAAAAGTTTGGTTAATATTTAGAGCGAACTATATAAGTTCATAAGATTTGGAATCAACTAAAAAAATCATAGCCATATGTCAAGTTTGTCAATTGAGTAAATATAAAAATAAAATTGATAAAAATGAAACAAAAAGTATTATTACAACAAAACCTTTACAAATAATATCAATAGATTTTGTTAGTAATTTGATACCAACGTACAACAATAACAAACATATATTTGTAATAGTGGATCATTTTTCAAAATTTATCAAAATATATTCTACAAAAAGGACTAATTTTAAAACTGTTAAAATCTTTTGACAAAATTCATAGTAGAATAGGAAAACCTGAACAAAAAATTGCAAATAAAACTATGCTAACAATCAGATCAATCGTCTCGAAAGTGAAAGATAAAATTCTCTAACCTCACTTACAGATGTCATTTACAGTATTCCTTGGCAAGGTAGCGACAAACAATACATAGGCCAAACCCTTAGATCATTGTCCAATGGAATCATTTCACAAAAAAGTGATTGCAGATTGCATCCTGATAGATGCGCTCTAGCAGAAAACGTTAACAGTTTGGATCACCGAATGAATTTTGAAGCAGTAAAAGTGTTAGCGACTGAGTCACATAGATCAAAAAGAACTTTCTTAGAAATTGCTTTCATTTCACAATCAAATGATTGCATGAACAAAAAGAGTAACATCAATCATTTGAGTGAGATCTACTCCTTTTTACTGTCACTAGACTCTAAGCCAAATTTTCAAAGTTTTCATAATGAAACCATGTTATCCAACACGACCTAAAAATTCAACAGTTGGTAACACCTAACCTCAAACGTCATAGTTGACGTGTGTCATAGGTCAATTGTCTCTATAAAATGACATGTACCAGTACAACTTTATACACCACATGGTGAGATTAACTTTAGTGTAGTTCTTCACAATTTTGATGTGTTTCACAACTCTAAACTTAACTCAATTGTTTTTCTTCATTTTACCTGATTACAATGTACGAACAATACAAATTTTGTGTAACATCATGGGAACTAACCTCAACATAGATGTAAGTTACAATATGAACTGTAATTACAAAATAAAATAACTCACTTGTACTGTTCTTCGATTGTAGTCTCCCTGATGATGGGAATAAATACTCCCGAAAGCTTGGAATAATCTAAAAAGAATTTTCCCTTGCTGCAAACCTCAATATTCTCGAGTTTTATATATATATATATATATATATATATCTATATCTATATATATATATTATATATATATATATCTATATATATATATATATATATTGTTATGTTATGTTATGCCAGTTATAAGTTTTAAAAGGGAAAAAACAAATAAAATAAATATATATTCAAAGATATCAATTTTACACTTCAGAATGATTACAACCCATAATTCTTCACAAGACAACAAAAAGTCTAGATTTACAAAATTTTCCTGAATAAAATGTGATCTACAAATGTATAAATTTGAAACATACAGTATATAAAATTGTAGCTAACTAAAAGTAGCCAATAGTAGAACAGCAAACCTCTTGATGACAATAGCCAATCAGAGAACAGATGGTCACATGGAGAATTTGAAATTGTAAGAGAATAAGAGCGGGAAGGTGTCAGAGGCAATTATTATTGAAATTTGTATATAGTTTATAAGAATGGAAAAATAGTATTATGTATAAGTTATGACACATAACCATAAACAGTGAAAATGTGACAATTTAGTGCGCGAATTCAAAAATTCGAATCGGAGGGAAGGAACAAAAATGGTATCTAGGTGACAAAAAACAAAGCCAGAAGGAGATCGAAAATTTTTACAAGAGAATGCCACGCAACATTTTGGGAGAAAGAAGAAAGAAAATAATTCCAACATTAGAAGAAAAAACCAATATTACCTTAATTATACAACATATCCAAGTGTCCAAAGCTGATTTCTGCATCTGTATGGTTCCTGATTTATGGTATTGGAGTTCCTGATAGCGCTTGTAGTGAGAAGGATCAATTTCAGGGCATATCTTGAACACCGACATTTCCAGCCAGGTATAAAAACTTTAATAGTGCACATCCGGTCTGAACAATTTCACAAATAACGTATCTCACATCTGAAGAACTTTATTTCACTTTATTTTGAACCATAACAGAAAACTTCACTCTCAAGGAAAAAGTGAGGTTGTGTCTATCCATCCATGATTTGATTTTAATGATTATCCGTGAATATTTGTAGATTCACATTAGTATAAGTTATTTCTCGTAGGCCAGGTAAAATTAAGTCTTCCTGAATAAAGGAAATAATTGCTTTTTGATACTTTGTTGTTTGTTTCCTTACAATGATAAACAATCATACCGATGACCATTGAATAAATTGAAATTAGACAGCAGTGGTTAGTGGCTCTATTGCCTGAACCGGCTATCCGAGGTAAGAGGCGTACCAACTGTTGCTCAGCCGTGGTGAGAAAGTGATAACAATTGGCAGCAGCGTGACGAGAGAACAGTGACGTAGCTAGCAATTATTATTACATCATACAAAATATACATACAGGGTGAAAATATCTATCTATATCATAACAATTTGGCTCACAAAGAGCGAAAATTATTAGCAATCTTCATATCTTCATTATATAACAACAACTATTATTATTCAATTTATCAATACACAACAAATTGGCACCCAAAGTGTGGGGCGAAATAATACCAAAATAATTTATTATATCAACAAAACATAACAATATATATACATATATATTTTTAGATATAACGACTGAAAATTGGTATGAACAGTGGGAAATAACGGGGATTTTCAGTCAGCACTAGTGTTGAAATATGAAAAACGCTTCAATACTTTGAACCAAGCTTTCGTTTCAATTTTGAGACTTCTCATAGGCAGCAATTTCAAATCTTTCAATGTCACTTGAAACGTAAAAGCTATAACACCATTCCGGCCAATGTTTTCATACTTTACGTTTTCTTTTTCTAAAAGTTAAGTTCGTCAATCAACCACTCACATTACTATAAGTACTTCCTTCATTTTAAGTATTTTTTCTCAATAATGTAATATACATATTTTAGGACCATGAAGAAGTTTCAAAATTGAAACGAAAGCTTGGTCCAAAGTATTAAAGAGTTTTCCATATTTCAACACTTGTGCTGACGGAAGATCCCAATTCCCCACTGTTCTATATATATATATATATATATATATATCAGCAATGGGTAATTTTTTCATTTTCATCGGCATTCAGTTCCTTCGAGGGCCGCGTACGATTATTTTTTCATAAAAAATTCAGTTAGTTTCTGTATACTTACATGGACGATCTACTAGTATGTTAGTATGGTATTTGACCGTCTTAGAACGACAAGTCTCACGGTCGAATCGAAGAAGTGCCTCTTTTCCAGAAGAAAAATAACTTATTAAAGCTGACGTGTTCAAGCAATGCTGGACTATTAGAAACCTGAAGAAGTCAGAAAATCACAGAGTTGTCTGGAAATTATGTATTTCATTATGATCAGCATTTCTGTCACTTACCAAACCTCTTACTCTTTCGGTTTGGAGGATAATGAAAGGAAACTACAATCACCAGATGACTTTAGATCAGATAAGATTTGTTGTTGGGGCTAACCTATAGACTAGACGCCTCTTCACTGCGACTTCTTCAGATTCATTATGTACGCTCCCATGTTTGATAGATTCGCTTGTCTAGTCCAGTCTTCATCAATGAACTCCACAGGTGAGACTTCAGTTACTACATGTATTCGAGGGGTTGGTGTTTTTCCTCCCCTAACGTTGTAAATTGCTGATTTGACAGGCCTGACACTGGCACAGAATGTGCACTAAGGTTTTCTCATCTTCCTGGCAAAACCTAGATATGCAAGTCCGATCTTTTTATGAATTTTTTGAGTCTACAGTGCCCTGTTAGGTTAGGTAGATACTCAATGAATTTTTGCGTTGGTTCTATAATAAACGCTTTTGCCTGTCACATACCTGTCGTTTTGTCCCACCATCCATGTGATTTATTTATTTATTTCTCACCCATGGAAGGAATGGGAAACATTTTACATAAACAGTGTCCGGCTTAAAGTTCGCAGCTTATGGAAAACTTCGTGATACAAAATCAATCGTGATGAAAACTTCTGCTTCATCCCAAACCTGAATCGCAAACACCGAAATTGAATTTTATACGACTCTATACGAGGGAGAAAGAAAAGCATGCTTTGTTTTCGAAATAATATGATCCCATCACTTTATTTCTCACGGTAGAATTCAAATTCATGGGGAAATATTGTTCAAAATCGAATGTTGATCCAGAAATTCGAATTACAGCCACCTATGACCAATTTCATATTTCAACTTTTTCCCATTTTTCCCTCAGCGCCCCCTGCAACATAAGGAATATTATGCTACACGAATGGTATATTGTTAGATATGATGATGTCACTCTCTGAATGTTTTCTCATTTCTCCCTCCCATCGGAAAATCATATTAATTCAATTATGTGACGGAATTTCCCAAAATCTTGCTGCAAATAGTAAATGAAACTGAATTGTCTCCAGGGTAAGATGCCAGAATGAAAATGAATTTATTTTCACACTACGAATAATTTTTTCAAGACAATCAGGAATTGTAAGATATGACAATTTTTGTATAGTTTTTTTAAGCAAGATATCAGAATGCATCTAGAATATTTTATCAAATTTTTTGAAGCATTCAACGTACAAAATCAAGATTTTAATCCACTCGAAAAATGTATTCACGTATTATTTATGAATTTCGAAATATCTTAAGTTGTTACATGCGACTTCGATAGCAATACCCAGCTTCCATAGTTTTGTTCTTTGAATTTTACTGTCAATGATTGAGATACAGAACATTTGTCGATCACAGTTTGCTTTGAAAACAAATTCATTTCTAATTGTAAACAAACCATTTTTGACGCATCAAGGATAACTCACAAATCTGTAGAGTAATTCCAGTAGTTCCTCAATTCAATCATAGCTGTTCGACTATGTATACAGGACAGAGTGGAGATTGTAATGATACATGGTGACAATCATCATACTTGTAGAGACACTGCCAATATTTTTAATGAAAGACATCCAAGTAAAACCGTTCATAATTCGACAATTACTAGAATTTTGAAAACATTCAGGGAATCTGGATCGTTTTCGGAAAAATACTAAGTGACATATAAACGACCGATAACTGAAAAATGAAGAAACTGTTATGAATATTATGCTGTCTACGATTGAAAATCCAAGAATGTCATTATCAATGAGAAAAGTTTTAGGTAATAATAAATTCAAACCGTATAAACCAAAATTCATACACACTTTGAAACCGAGAGATCCGGATAATCACTTGTATTTCTGTTTCTGGTTTCAGTCTATGATGAGAGATAATAGACAGTTATCGAAAAAAAATCTTTACAGTGACGAGTCAACCTTTACATCAAATGGGGTAGTCAGCTCTCAGAATTGCAGGTGGTGGGCAGATATTGATCCCCATTTTAGGATACAATCTGGAGACCAATATCACTTCAAAGTTAACGTCTGGTGCGGAATTCTTAATGACATTATTGTTGGACCAGTATTTTTCAGACAACCACTGAATTCTGCAAGATACTTGAGAATGCTGCAGACGTTTCTCTCCGATTATTTGGATGATATTTCTTTGGACATGAGAGCGGGAATGTATTTTCAAAAACAAGGTGCATCCGTTCATTGTACGCCAGCAGTGAGAAGGTGGTTGAACGGAACATTTCCAAATCGATGCATTGGAAGATATTCCAATAACGCTTGGCCCGCCCGGTCACCGGACCTCACTCCTTTGGATTTTTTCTCATGGGAATATCTCGAACAGAAGATATATTCAAGAAGACCATTTCAAAATATACGTCATTTGGAGAATACAATCAGGGATTTTATTCGGGGAATAGCTCCCCAGATACTAAGAAATGTTCATGATGCAAAGCACCGCCGTACTATGCACTATATTGAGAATAGAAGACTCCAAGTAGAATAAAGCATTGGACATATTCGTTTCAAAAAATTTCATTTGTATTGCACAAATACATTAATTGGCATTCTGGCATCAAACCTTGGAGACTATTCAGTTTTATTTACTATTTGCAGCAAGATTTTGTGAAATTTCGTCACATAATTCAATAATAAAAAAGTTTTCATATGCTGGAACGTATAATCTGTATTTTTTTATATTAAATGTGTATCATTTCAAAGAATGTTCTTACTCTTGCGTTATTTTCATTGGTTAAATTTTCAACGTTGTTAGTGTCAAACTTATGTTGATGTTCTTTCTCGTGTTTGGCTAAGGCTGTAATGGCAGTTTTTGAGTACTTGTGGGCTTGTACTCGTTTTTGCAAATATTGTTTTGTTTGACCTATATAGGTACTTTGACAGTCTTCACACTGCATTCTATATACTGTATGGGTTTGTTTGTTTTTTGGTATTTCTGGTTTTAATTTTGAATAAATGGTTTTGTTTGTATTTTGCAGTCGGTGTGATAAGTTTTGTTGTATTTTTCCATTGTTTTATTAATTTATCTAATTGTTTGTCCATGTATGGTAAAGGTATGTATGTTGTTGTTTTCTTTTCTTTATTATCATTTTCATTGTGCATCGCATGTAAATGTTTTTTTATTGTTTTTCTGCAAAGGGGCTGGGATAATTATTTTCTTTCAAAATATTCTCTATTATTTCTTCATTACTTTCTCTGAATTTTGGGTGAGCAAGCTCAATAGCTCTGTCAGTTCAATTATGAATGTTTTTTTTTTGTACTAATGGGGCGCATGACAAATAGTTTGTGTAACTATTTGATGCATTTGGTTTAATAAACCAGTTTTTGAAAATGTTCCCAGAATTGTCGTATGTTATTGTTGTGTCAAGAAAGTTCATTTGTTTTTCTATTTGTTTTTCTATTGTAATTTCCAATCAAGGGTTATATTCATTAAATTTTTCTTGAATTTCATCAACTTTGTCAGTAGGAATACATGTTGAACAATCGTCTATATATCGTTTGAAGAAATAGTTTTGATAGTGATTTGATGATATTTTCCACAAAATACTCCATAACCAGATTTGCTACTGTTGCAGCAATTGGAGATCCCATTGCAATTCCGAATATTTGTGAGTAGTATTTATTTTCATATTGAAAGTATGTTGAGGTTGAACATAATTCAATTCCTTTCAAAAACTCTGCCTAGGTTACTGTTGTGTGACTTTGGATTCCATGCCATTTTTTTCTTATGATATCTATCGGTAATTTTGTATCTATATTTGTATATAAAGAAACTATATCCAGAGAGATTTTTATATGATTTCGTAGAATTGTTATAGGCGAACACATTCCCAAGAGTATTTCACATGGTAATAATTTTTCCAATAACATTTAAATAATTACTGAGAGGAATTTTGATAATTGTAAGTGGCAGATTGAATACTGCTGAGGATAGGGCGAAGGGGAATTCCAGTTTTGTGTAATTTGGACGAACCGTATATCGTTGGGGGTTGGGCGTTGTGTATATTAAGTTTGTTTTTTGTTACCTGATCTTAAGTTTTGACAAGAACCAATTATTTACTAATTCATTAACTTCCGCTTGAAGTTTTTCTTGGAGTTGAATCTCTCTTTTTACACGTTTTATATTAGCTTCACTTGTATGTTTGTTTGTTTGTTTGTAACCGACTCCTTTGGGCGCGATTTTGACCCACTTCCAGACGTCCGAATGATTTGAAATTAGGCAGGTGTACATAATTCCGGTAACAATGCATTAAGAAATTTTTGTGTGAAAAAAAAACAGAATGGCAGCTTTAATATGGCCTACGAGTTTTGTGATTATGGTCGATTCTTCAAAATTGGTATTGGTTTTGGGTCGGAGATTATGATCTTTGTCAAAATTGGGAAATTCAAATGGTGGCTCCAAAATGGTGGACGAGTTCTGTGATTATGGTCTGATTCTATTCAAAATTGGTATGTGGGGGATTTTAGGGTCGAATATTATGATTCTCTTGTGAAAATTGGAAAATTCGGTATGGCGGCTTTGAAATGGCGGCCGAATTTTGTGATTATGGTCTGATTCCATTCAAAATTGGTATGTGGGGGTTTTCGGGGTCGGAGATTATGATTATTTTGTCAAAATTGGAGGATTCAAGTTGGAGGCTTCAAAATGGCCGCGAGTTTTGTGATTATGGTCCAATTATATCCAATATTGGAGAATAATAGTTGAAAAAATTCAATCATAATAATAATAGTTCAAAAAAATAAAAACACGCGTTAACAGAAAACTGAACTGAAAAGTTGAAAATAAATAATAGTTTAAAAAAACTAAAAAACACGCTTTTATAGAAAACCAGACTGAAAAAATAGAAAATAAGAAAAAAGTGTATTTTATTTCAAAAAAAGCGTGGGGTGCATGGTATCAATAATTATATAGTACATTAGACACCTAGGGCAGTAAAGTAAGAAATGTCTCAGATCACAGGTAATTGTTGGCCGAGGCGATACCATGCACCCCCCTTTTTTTTTAAATAAAATAATGTTTTTTCTTGTTTTCTATTTTTTAAGTCTGGTTTTCTATAAAAGCGTGTTTTTTTGTTTTTTCAAACTATTATTTATTTATAATGTGGTTTCGTCCATTAGCAACATCCAACGATATACGGTTTGCCCAAATTACACAAAACTGGAATTCTCCTTCGTTCCATTGTCAGCAATATTCAATCTGCCACTTACAATTTATCAAAATTTCATGAAATCCAAAGTCACACAACACTAACCTTGGAAGAGTTTTTGAAAAGAATTGAACCATGTTTAACCTCAACATACTTTCAATATGAAAATAAATACTATTCGCAAATATTCGGCATTGCAATGGGATCTCCAATTGCTGCAACAGTAGCAAATCTGGTTATGGAGTATGTTGAGGAAGAGATCATCAAATCACTTACTTCCGAACCAATATTCTTCGAACGATATGTAGACGATTGTTTAACATGTATTCCTATTGACAAATTTGATGCAATTCTAAAAAAACTGATAAATATCACCTAGCTTGAAATTACGAAAGAAAAAAAATATAAAAACAAATCAACCATCTCGACACAACAATAATACACAACAATTCTGGGAACATTTTCACAAAACCATCAACCAAAGGCAATTTATTAAACCAAATGCATCATACCGTTACACCAACTATTTGTCAAACGCACCCCTTAGTTACAGGCAAAATGTTATTTAAAATTCAACTGACAGAGCTATAAAGCTTGTTCACTCAAAATTCAGGAAAATTAATATAGAAATAATAATGATTATTTCGTAAGAAAATAATTACCCGTGCCACTTTGCAGACAAAACAATAAAAAAATGAATACATGCGATCGATCTACAATAAAAATTATAATAAAGAAAAGAAAACAACAACATACTGTAACGTAAATAAACTTAACTTGGTTTAACTAATTTATTTAACACTTAATCTACAACTTAATTTATATTACTACGCCACTGAATAGCTCGATCGTATGGGCTCGTTCAGACTGTGTCTCTGAGACTTGAGGGTTGCCTATTTATCTCCGATACAGCATTCTCGATGTTTCGAATTCTTTCCGTTGGCGACCGGCGTGTTCCAATTGTTTCCAATATTGACCGTTGTCTTCCGCGGCAGAGCGCACTGGATGGTTCTCGAACATCTCCGGGGATGATCTCATCGCTGTCGACGGCAACATGTGGGGCGACAGGTCCGGCCTAGGTTCGTTACATTGCCCCCTTCTTAAAGACATTTCGTCCCGAAATTTCATCCTTGGAGTGTGACGATATCTGCATGACTCCCCATATCTGCACCGTGAAGTTCGATGGAAGTAACACTCCACGGTCTTCATGATCGGTCGTGGAAGAGGGTTACAGCAAACCAAAATCTTGACGCCGCTGGATCTGAATATCGCCTCCAGCATACTTCTTATGACTCTCAGTCCAACCCATCAATACCACAGGACAATTTTGGAATTGCTAGATCCACCAGATTCTGGTCCACCATAGTATCTCTTAGTTTGGTGAGACTCTTAGACATCTTCATGGACGGTTTATCTTGGGAATGCCTCTTGGTAACTAGGTAGTAGATGTTTCTCTGGCCTTTCTTCAACTGTAGCACCCCACCAACTTCTGGATTCTGCCCCGCAGTGTTTGGAGTTGACCAAATTTCTTGGAGAACACTACGGCGATGCCCCTGGACATTCGAAGATCTTCTGCCACACAGTGCGCTAGTGCGTAGTCAGCAGGCACCTCGAAAGGTCTCGTGACTCCTCTCTAGTAACCCCATGTAGAACTTTCTGCCCGTTTGAATACAAAGACATAAACTTCTCGAACGTCATATCATCCTCCGGTGGCGGGAGGGTGCGAACTTGGTCATGGTTTCCAGCGTAAGGGGCCAACCTGTTGAAATGGACGACCTTGGTTTCCCTCGGGTTGGCTTATGGATTCGGTACACAAGGTCGTTTATCCTTTTCACGATTTTATACGGGCCTTCCACGAGTTCCGCAACTTTGGTGATAGTCCTCGACGACGTTTGGGGTTGTACAGCCAAACCAGGTCATCAACCTTAAATCCTCCCGCGTCGGCCTTGATGTCATAGGTCTTCTTCATTTTATCGCTGGCACTCTGGATGTTCAACCGGACTCGTTCGTGGATGTCGTCCATTCTCTGCCGAAGTTTGCTGACGTAGTCCTCTCCCGCAGTGTCTTGTCCTGGCGGTATCCCAAACTTCAGGTCACAAGGCAGTCGCAGTTCTCGGCCCATTATAATACTAGCAGGAGTTTGACCGGTTGACTCGTGAACTGCGGATCGATAGGCCATCAGGAACAAATGAAGATACTGGTCCCAGTCTCTTTGATGGTCAGAGACAACCTTGGACAAGTGGCGGTTGATCGTCCTGTTCATCCGTTCCACCATTCCATCGGACTGCGGATGTAGTGCCGTGGTTCTTGTCTCGCGGATGATCAGCAGTAGACATATTTCTTGGAAAAGGTTGGATTCGAAATTTCTGCCTTGATCCGAGTGCAGCTCCATTGGAATACCGAATCGACATATCCACTCTTTCACCAAGACGTCGGCGACGGTGATGGCCTCCCTGGTTGGCAGGGCATAGGCTTCCGCCCACTTACTGAAGTAGTCCATTGCCACAAGGATGTATTTATTCCCGTGGTCGGATACGGGAAACGGGCCGGCGATGTCAATGGCGATTCTCTCGAACGGGCTGCCTACGTTGTACTGACGCATCGGGCCTTGGGTCGTATTCGAGGTCCATTGCTAGCAGCGCATACAGCGCACTTCCTGCACCAGTCCTGGACGTCAGCTTGACAATTGGCCCAGTAAAACCGTTGCCTTACTTTCTGCAGGGTCTTCGTCACTCCCAGATGTCCTCCGGCGACTCCATCATGGATTTCCCGCAGCACTTCCTCTCTTCTGTTCCTGGGAACAATTTTTGGCGTCTGTCTTCCCCACCAATATCGGCTTCCAAACACGTTTCCAGGATCCCATTGTCCAGAATAAGAGGTTCCATTGTGCCCAATGGACTTAACAGCCGGCGGTAACCCGACTTCCTGCCATGATGGTCTTCGATTGCCCTTCTTCCAGCGGACGACTAAGCCAAGGTCGGGGTCTCTCTCTGGGTCTTTCTGGAGCTTGCTGTCATTCCAGGTGTCATCCATTGCCGCGGTTCTACAAAGTGGTGCTTCTTTCTCTTCTGCTCGTCGGCAATGTGAGCAATCATCTGGACATGGTCTTCGCGACAAAGCATCTGCATTCTTATGGCTAGTTCCGGCTCGATGTTCGAGCTCGAAATCGAATTCTTGGAGTCTCTCGATCCAACGTGCTACTTGACCCTCAGGATTTTTGAACTGTAAGAGGCCATTTGGGGCTGCATGGTCAGTTCTCAACAGGAATCTTCTTCCGTACACGTACTTGTAAAGTGTTCCCTCCCTTTACAACAGCTAACAGCTCTCGCCTGGTGACACAGTAATTGCGCTCTGGTTTTGCTAAGCGTCTTGCTGAAATAACAATGACCTTCTCCTGTCCTCCTGGATCTGAGATGGGACAGCTCAAGTCCCACGTTGCTGGCGTCCGTATCAAAATGAATTTCCCTTTGGGTGGGGATAGCTCAGGTATAGGTGCGTTGATCAAGCTCCTTTCAGCTTCCTGAATGAGTCCTGACATTCTTCGGACCACTGGAACTTTGTTTGGCCTTCCGTGAGCTTGGTCAGTGGTTTAGCGATGTTGGCGAATCCAGCACATATCGGCGATAGTATGTGCATAAACCAAGAAACTTCGAAGTTGGTGAATGTCTTTTGGGATGGGCCAATCATTAACAGCTTTGATTTTCCCGGTCATCCACTGCTACTCCTTCTCCAGAGACAACGTGGCCGAGGTATCGTACTTCTTTTGGAACAGATGGCATTTCTTAGGGCTCAGCTTCAATCCGGGTTACTCAGTCGCAGGAATACTTCCTCCAAGTTTTCACGTGGTCCTCAAACGATCTGCCGACCACAATTATGTCGTCGAGATACACTAGACACGTGTTCCATGAAGTCCCTTCAGTACTGTTTCCATCAATCTTTCGAATGTGGCGGGAGCATTACAGAGCCGAATGGCATAACGGTGAACTGCCACAATCCTGAGCCGATGGTAAAGCAGTCTTTTCTCGATCTTCCTGAGCCAGTTCTACTTGCCAGTATCCACTCTTCAGATCAAGGGTCGAGAAATCGTGGAACCAGCCAACGTGTCTAGGGTGTCATCTATTCTCGGAGAGGTAACTGTCCTTCTTCGTGACATTATTAAGTTGGCGATAGTCTACACAAAGCGTGTCGATCCATCCTTTTTCTTCCACCAGTACGACGGGAAAGGGACCAGGGACTGTCAGATGGTTCGATAACTCCTTCGTTTCCCATATCGCTGACTATTTTGTCAGCCTCTTCCTTCTTGGCAAGGAAGTCTTCTTGCTGATTGCCGGATCGGTCGGGCACCCCAGTATCAATCTTGTGCTGGACCACATTAGTTCGACCCCTTTTCCTTGTCGGTATCGAAGATGTCTTGGTACTTTTGACTAAATCTCTTAGTTTGGGCTGTTGAGCTGGTTTTATGTCTTTGGAAGAGATGGCAACTAATTTTCTAGTTCTGTGGGCAAGTTGTTGGGTTGGCTAATCGTACCTCGTACGCCCCGGATCACAGATGAAACTGACGAGCAGTGCCCTAAAATTGTTCCTTTCTTTAGGGTCACTGGAAAGTAATTGACATTCATGACCCTTACCGGTACAAATTTTTCAGCACGTAACAGGGGTTTTCCCTAGGGCAATCCCTCGTCAATTTTCTCATCATGAAGTTTGGGCTCGAACATCATCACGTCTCCACTGCTCCACTCCCGCCCAGGCGAGCCTCCAGGATGTTTCAGCCCTCTCAGGTACGCTTACATCTTCAGCCAACAGCACACGGATCAACTCTTCTTCTCCCATGAAGTACCAGCTCTTCTCCGTTGACACGTAGGACGCCGTCTTTGAAATCAATTCAAACCCTCTGGAATTCATGATGTCCATTCCGATGATTGCATCGTCTTCGATGTCCGCTACAAGTGCCTGATGTTTCACTTTAGTGCTGCCAAAATTATTTCAATCGGTAGCTCGCCGCTATACAGTAGCTGGCTCCCCTGTTGCTGTGCGTAGCTTCAAGTTGTCGTTCAATTCGTTCCGGGTTCTGCAAGGGAAGATTCAAAATTGTCCTAGTCGCACCTGTATCTAGCAGCATGGTGCAAGGCTCGTTATTGATGAGACCGTCTACGAAAACACCCTGTTCTGTCGTTTCAGGATAGCGACATATGCGTTGTTAACCGGGGCTTGCTGGACACGGCCGACGATTGCCTTCTCGTCGACCTTCTTCGGTTTTCCTGCATCGGAGTCGTGTTTTCGAATGTTGGACATTTGTACGCCATGTCCAATTTTGCCACTAATTCCAGCATCTTATCTGTCTTTTCTCAGGCAAAACTTCCTTCATCACTTTTCTTATGGCAGCTTCCAAGTCAGCACTCCTGTGGAGTCTTCTTCAATACTTCGAACTTTACTTTGGTTTTGCAGGATTGCTTTGCTGCCTCAAATTCCAAAGCGCGTGCCAGTGCGTCTACGAGATGTGTTGGACGAGCTAGTGTCAACGCTTGTCTGGTTTCTTGGTCACGGAGTCCATCCAAGAATGCCTGAACCATAATCGCCCCATTACATTTCGGTGTGGCTGGATATGCGAGACGAACCAAGCGTGCAATGTCGGCTTCAATTCTTGTGGATTCGCCCGATTTCTGGACGATTTTCAGTTGGGAGTGGTATACGTGTTCCAAATGGGCCTGGCCATATCGTAATTCTAGATGTTTAATCAGCTGATCATAGTCCTCCTGTTCTTGGGCGGTAGGTTTGTAGAATATTCGTCGCTTCTCCACGTAATGCAAGTGTTAGTGCTACAGCTCTTTCCCCTGCATTCCATCCATTTGCTTTGGCCGCTGCTTCAAACTGTCGGCGGTAATTTTCCCATGGAGTTTTCCGTCAGATTGAGGTGCAACTTCATGGAAAGCTTCCCTATTTCAGAAATGACCTTGACATCTTTTATACCCTCTTGAACTTTATCAAGTTCAAACTCAAGTCCAGCATTGCATTTTCGTTAACTTATCTCTGTGGAGGCGCACTATTAATTCGTTTTTCCAGCTTACTGATCGTTTCCTTCATTTTATCTACCTCCGTGTTCATTTGCTCCCTAATTTTATCTATCTCTGTCTCAAGGGTTTTCCCATTCTTTCTTCTAGAAAATTAGCCATCCCTAACAATTCTTTTTTAGGCCTTCTGTGTTTCCGGGAACTTCTCTTCCAGGCTTCTTGCATTTTTTCCAGGCTTCTTGAATTTTCCAGAAGCTTCTCTTAGATTTCTGAATTTTCTTGAAGCTTCTCTTCCAGATTTCTAGCATTCTCTTCCAGGCTTCTTCGAATTTTCTCGGCTTCTTCCAGATTTCTAAAGCTTCTTTTCCCAGATTTATAAATTTTCTTGGAAGCTTCTCTTCCAGATTTTTAGCATTTTCTTCCAGGCTTCTTGAATTTTCTTCCAGTTTATTCATTACCAAACTAAATCACCTCCAGGAACTTCGAATAAAATGTTTCGGGGTCCTCACCTTCTTGTATAAGTCCTTCTGCAAGTCTTTCCTGGAGTACTTGCTTTTTACCTGTTGTTTCAGTTCCTTTCCTCCAATTCCTGTCTCAATTCCGCTACCTTCAAATCCGCAAGGCGCACTTTTCTTGAACACATTTTGTCTTTGACGAGGTATCAGTCTGTTTCACACGAAAAAGTTTATCAGTTTGTTAAAAATTCACTTCGCGAATTCTTTTCCACGGGCCACCAGTCTATTGTCTGTTTCACGCGAAGAGTGTATCAGTTTATATTCCCACGCACAATTGTCCACTTCGCGAAAACCGGGCCACTGTCTATTTTGGGCGTACAAAAAGGTCTATCAATTTATTTTTCTGACTATCCACTCCACGATCACTTGTTTATTTTCAAAATCTCACTTCCGACACCAATTGTAACGTAAATAAACTTAACTTGGTTTAACTAATTTATTTAACACTTAATCTACAACTTAATTTATATTACTACGCCACTGAATAGCTCGATCGTATGGGCTCGTTCAGACTATGTCTCTGAGACTTGAGGGTTGCCTATTTATCTCCGATACAGCATTCTCGATGTTTCGAATTCTTTCCGTTGGCGACCGGCGTGTTCCAATTGTTTCCAATATTGACCGTTGTCTTCGGCGGCAGAGCGCACTGGATGGTTCTCGAACATCTCCGGGGATGATCTCATCGCTGTCGACGGCAACATGTGAGGCGACAGGTCCGGCCTAGGTTCGTTACAATACATAACTTCACCATACATAGATAAACTATCGAAAAAAATCAATAAAACAATGGAAAAACACAATATAATAATATCACAACGACTGCAAAATACGAACGAAACTATACATTGGAAATTAAAACAAGAAATATCAAAAAACAAACAAACCCATACAGTATATAGAATACCGTGTGAAAACCGTCAAAGTACCTATTCCATGGTGTCCTTGGACTTCCTCTTTCCCTTCCGGAAATGTATAGGTGGGGTCAAAATATCACCAGTACTTCATATAACTTTTGTTCCTAAAAGCCTTCGTTACCAAGTTACGGGCCCTCAAAGTTACAAAATGAAAATGTTTTCTTTGATAACTTTCAAAGTGAATATTCGAAATCATCTACATTTTGGTGATAGACTAAACAAATGAGTTCCTTCGATGAGCTTTCATGCAGGAGTCAGTTGTTCTGCTACAAAGTCAGGAACGGACTACCCCGATGGTCCACACCCCAAAACATTGAAATGACAGATAATTTATCAATAGTTGTCAACAAAAGAAGGTTATTTAGACAAACTTCGGAATAAAAGTACCTACTCGGGTGGAAAAATCGATCGGAGCAACGATTCTTAATAAAAATGCAGTTTTACTCGTCGACATCAAACCCGATCGTCCACCATTATTTAAATGAAAAATTTCACAGTAGAAATACTAATGCTAACGTTAATTCAACAACATTTATAACAGGAATAATACAAAATATGCCAAAATAAAGTCGTGAACAGAAAGTACACTACCCAGTTGAGTTTCATTCACAATGTGGATATTTTTTCAAACGTATCAAGTTATGTAGATTTGTGGTGTTTTTTGAACAACAAGCTACTCCACTATGAAATATCGAATTCAGCCCATATTTTGTATGTACGCGTGGAATAAGCACGTTTCGTGTTGTGTTATCTGAATCTCATGAAACTCATCATTTGGATGTTGCAAATTCGTATTCTTAGCATAAATGTTGAGGAGTTTCACTGATAAGTATGATTTCATAAGAGAAAATCTTTAACCCGACTGTTTGGGCTGGTATCATAGGAAACCATCTTATAGGACCATTCGTTCTACATGGCCGATTGAATGGAGAACAGAGACTTTTGGAACATGTTCCATTGCAAACCCAAAGAGATATGTGGTTTGTGCATGATGGCGCTCCTCCTCATTTTAGTTTGATTGTGCGGGACCATCTGAACCATATTTTCCCCAATATATGGATTGGTAGAGGTGGGCCATATTCATGGCCACCGCGGTCTCCAGATTTAAATTCATTGGATTTCTTCCTGTGGGGGCATCTAAATAGCCTTGTTTACGCTACACCATTCACAACAGAGATGCCTTGTTGAATAGAATTACATTACATTGTGAAGCCATACAGAAACGAACCTGGCATGCCATTCCAAGTGCAGAAGGGCGTTTCCGCCGACTAAAAAAATGTATTGAGAGAGACGGGGGTCATATCGAGCAGTTTTGTAGCGGATTTTGCATTTCTGTTTGCTCTTGAGGCTTGCGATTGATTATTTACACCATGAGTTTTGTGAGATAAACGTGTTTGCATGATAAATATTCGTTATGAACATTGTACCTATCATTTCTATTTTCATTACAAATTAATCTTTTCGGATAATGGTAGACATCTCAGGTTGGATGTCGTCGAACAAAAATGCGTTTGTATCAAAAATCGTTGCTCCGATCGATTTTCCACACGAGTTTTTTTATTCAGGAAATTGTTCAGGTAACCTTGTTTTGTCAACGCATATTGACAAATCCAAGTCATTTCAAAGTTTTGAGGTGTAGACCATCGGGGGTAGTCCGTTCCTGACTTTAGATGATTTTGAATATTCACTCTAAAAGTTATCAAAGAAAAACATTTTTCATTTTGTAACTTTGAGGGCCCGTAACTTGGTAACGAAGGCTTTTAGGAACGAAAGTTATATGAAGTACTGGTGATATTTTGATCCCATCTATACATTCCCGAGAGGAAAAGAGGAAGTCCAGGGACACTCTGTATAGGTCAAACAAAACAATTTAATATTGTACGTAATACAATATACTCAATGAATATGAAATATATAATGTAAATAAGTAAAATGCTCTTTTCAAAGCTGTGATTTGGTGTCCTCTCGATCATAGAAGAGGACGTATGCTTCTCCACTCACAATATATTTTGATGATAGCGGTGATACTCTCAAGTCATTGTACTCGTGCCATGTGCCTGCATAAGGGTGCCTACAGTTAGCCGTGTAGTGTCCGTTAAAAGTTGTTCCGCTATGGTTGGATACGGCATACAAGTTGTAGCGACACGGAGCTGCGTTATCTGCTGCATAAATATTCATATCTAATCCATCGAGAGGAAAGTCAATGAGGACATTTAGTTTTCCTCTGAATCTTTCCATCTGCGAAAATTTTTTCAACTGAATTACTAAAATTTTGGGTGGGTTTATCGTCATCATCCAAAATTTCTTCCCTAATAAACAAGTCTAAACATTGTGACAGTCTGAGTTTGCCAGTACTCTGTGGAATAGGGAGTGGAAGGTCCCAGAACGGGTCAAAAGTGATAGAACAATGGCCACAGAAAGTACATTTCAACGATGATTCCAGTTGACCAACAAAGTTATCGACAATTTTCGAATTGTCCATTCTAAGATATTGTAACGAACCTAGGCCGGACCTGTCGCCTCGCGCGTTGCCGTCGACAGCGATGAGGTCATCCCCGGAGACGTTCGAGAACAGTCCAGTCGCTCTGCCGCGGAGAGCAACGGTCGATATTGGAAACGATTGGAACATGCTGGTCGCCAACTGCCGGAATTCGAAAGATCGGGAAATTCTGTGACGGAGATAAATAGGTAGCCCTCGAGATGGCACGGACAGTCTGAACGAGCCCATACGATCGAAACTATACAGTGGCGTAATATAAATTAGTTGTAGATTTAAGTGTGAAATAAATTTTAAAACCAAGTTAGTTTATTTACGTTACAATTGGGTCGGGAAATGAGATTTTGAAAATAAACAAGTGATCGTGGAGTGGATAGTTAGAAAAATAAATTGATAGACCTTTTGTACGCCCAAAATAGACAGTGGCCCGGTTTTCGCGAAGTGGACAATTGTGCGTGGGAATATAAACGATACACTGTTCGCGTGAAACAGAAAATAGACAGTGGCCCGGTTTTCGCGAAGTGGACAATTGTGCGGGAATATAAACTGATACACCTTCGCGTGAAACAGACAATAGACTGGTGGCCCGTGGAAAAGAATTCGCGAAGTGAATTTTTAACAAACTGATAAACTTTTCGTGTGAAACAGACTGATACCCTCGTCAAAGACAAAATGTGTTCAAGAAAAGTGCGCCTTGCGGATTTGAAGGTAGCGGAATTGAAACAGGAATTGGAGGAAAGGGAACTGGAAACAACAGGTAAAAAGCAAGTACTCCAGGAAAGACTTGCAGAAGGACTTATACAAGAAGGTGAGGAGCCCGAAACATTTCTATTCGAAGTTCCCGGAGGTGATTTAAGTTTGGTAATGAATAAACTCGAAGAAACTACTAAATCCGTGAGAGAAGAACTGCAACAAAATTCGAGGACTTTGGAAGAGAGCTTCAAGAAAATTTAGAAATCTGAAGAGAAGCTTTAGAAAATTCAAGAAGTCTGGAAGAAAATGCTAGAAATCGAAGAGAAGCTTCAGAAAATTCAAGAAGCCTGGAAGAAAAATGCTAGAAATCTGGAAGAGAAGCTTGAAGAAAATTCTAGAAATCTGGAAGAGAAGCTTCAAGAAAATTCTAGAAATCTGGAAGAGAAGCTTTCAGAAAATTCAAGAAGCCTGGAAGAAAAGTTCCTGGAAAACACAGAAGGCCTAAAAAAAGAATTGTGTGGTGTGGCTAATTTTCTAGAAGAAAGAATGGGAACCGTTGAGACAGAGATAGATAAAATTAGGGAGCAAATGAACACGGAGGTAGATAAAATAAAGGAAACGATCAGTAAGCTGGAAAAACGAATTAATAGTGCGCCCTCCACAGAGATGGTTAACGAGAATGCAATGCTGGACTTGAGTTTGAACTTGGATAAAGTTCAAGAGGGTATAAAAAATGTCAAGGTCATTTCAGAAATAGGGAAGCTTTCCATGCCAAAAATCGGGTGAATCCTTACAAGAATTCGATACTGACATTGCACGCTTGGTTCGTCTCGCATATCCAGCCACACCAGAAAATTTAATGGAGCGACTAGCGGTTCAAGCATTCCTGGATGGACTCCGTGACCAAGAAACCAGACAAGCGTTGACACTAGCCCGTCCAACACATCTCGTAGACGCACTGGCACGCGCTTTGGAATTCGAGGCAGCGAAACAATCTTGCAAAAGTCAGAGTAAAGTCCGAATGATTGAGGAAGACTCACAGGAGCCTGCTAATTTGGAAGCTGCCATAAGGAGAAGTGATTAAGGAAGTTTTGCCTGAGAAAAGACAGATAAGATGCTGGAATTGTAAAATTGACATGTGCGTAGCAAATGTCCAACATTCGAAAACACGACTCCGATGCAAGAAAACTAAAGAAGGTCGACGAGAAGGGGCAAACGTCGGCCCGTGTCCAGCAAGCACCGGTTAACAACGCATATGTCGCTATCCTGCAACGACAGAACAGAGGTGTTTTCGTAGACGGTCTCATCAATAACGAGCCTTGCACCATGCTGCTAGATACAGGTGCGACAGGACAATTCTCGGCCTTCCTTCCCAGAACACCGGAACGAATTGAACCGACAACTTGAAGCTACGCACAGCAACAGGGGAGCCAGCTACTGTATATGGCGAACTACCGATTGAAATAATTTTGGGCAGCACTAAAGTGAAACATCAGGCACTTGTAGCGACATAGAAGACGATGCAATCATCGGAATGGACATCATGAATTCCAGAGGGTTTGAATTGATTTCAAAACGGCGTCCTACGTGTCAACGGAGAAGAGCTGGTACTTCATGGGAAAGTGAAGAGTTGATCCGTGTGCTGTTGGCTGAGGATGTAAGCGTACCTGAGAGGCTGAAACCATCCTGAGGCTCGCCTGGACGGAGTGCGAGCAGTGGGAGTGGTGATGTTCGAGCCCAAACTTCATGATGAGAAAATTGACGAGGGATTGCCCTAGGGAAAACCCTGTTACGTGCTGAAAAATTTGTACCGGTAAGGGTCATGGATGTCAATTACTTTCCAGTGACCTTGAAGAAAGGAACAATTTTAGGCACTGCTCGTCAGTTTCATCTGTGATCCGGGCGTACGAGGTACGATTAGCCAACCCAACAACTTGCCCACAGAACTAGAAAAATTAGTTGCCATCTCTTTCCAAAGATATAAAACCAGCTCAACAGCCCAAACTAAGAGATTTAGTCAAAAAGTACCAAGACATCTTCGATACCGGACAAGGAAAAGGAGGTCGAACTAATGTGGTCCAGCACAAGATTGATACTGGGGGTGCCCGACCGATCCGGCAATCAGCAAGATTTCCTCTTGCCAAGAAGGAAGAGGCTGACAAAATAGTCAGCGATATGGGAACAGAAGGAGTTATCGAACCATCTGACAGTCCCTGGTCCTCTCCAGTCGTACTGGCGAAGAAAAAGGATGGATCGACACGCTTTTGCGTAGACTATCGCCAACTTAATAATGTCACGAAGAAGGACAGTTACCCTCTCCCGAGAATAGATGACACCCTAGACACGTTGGCTGGTTCCACGATTTTCTCGACCCTTGATCTGAAGAGTGGATACTGGCAAGTAGAACCGGCTCAGGAAGATCGAGAAAAGACTGCTTTTACCATCGGCTCAGGATTGTGGCAGTTCACCGTTATGCCATTCGGCTCTGTAATGCTCCCGCCACATTCGAAAGATTGATGGAGACAGTGCTGAAAGGACTCTCATGGAACACGTGTCTAGAGTATCTCGACGACATAATTGTGGTCGGCAGATCGTTCGAGGACCACGTGAAAACTTGAGGAAGTATTCCTGCGACTGAGGAACTCTGATTGAAGCTGAGCCCTAAGAAGTGCCATCTGTTCCAAAAGAAGTACGATACCTCGGCCACGTTGTCTCTGGGGAAGGAGTAGCAGTGGATGACCAGAAGATCAAAGCTGTTAAGGATTGGCCCATCCCAAAAGACATTCACCAACTTCGAAGTTTCCTTTTGGGTTTTTGCACATACTATCGCCGATATGTGCTGGGGTTCGCAAACATCGCTAAACCACTGACCAGGCTCACGGAAGGTCAAACAAAGTTCCAGTGGTTCGAAGAATGCCAAGACTCGTTCAGGAAGCTGTAGGAGCTTTGATTAACGCACCTGTTCTGAGCTACCCCTGTACCCAACGTGAAGTTCATGTTGGGATACGGACGCCAGCAACGTGGACTTGGAGCTGTCCTATCTCAGATCCAGGAGGGACAAGAGAAGGTCATTGGTTATTTCAGCAAGACACTCAGCAAACCAGAGCGCAAATACTGTGTCACCAGGCGAGAGCTGTTAGCTGTTGTAAAACGAGTGGAGCACTTCTACAAGTACGTGTATGGAGGAAGATTCCTGTTGAGAACTGACCATGCAGCTCTCAAATGGCTCTTACAGTTCAAAAATCCTGAGGGTCAAGTAGCGCGTTGGATCGAGAGACTCCAAGAATTCGATTTCGAGATCGAACATCGAGCAGGAACTAGCCATAAGAATGCGGATGCCTTGTCGCGAAGACCATGTCCAGATGATTGCCCCACATTGCCGACGAGCAGAAGAGAAAGAAGCAACACTTTGTAGAACCGCGGCAATGGATGACAACTGGAATGACAGCAAGATCCAGAAAGACCAAGAGAAAGACCCCGACCTTGGCTTAGTCGTCAGCTGGAAGAAGGGCAATCGAAGACCATCATGGCAGGAAGTCGCAGGTTACTCGCCGGCTGTTAAGTCCTATTGGGCACAATGGAACTCTCTTATTCTGGACAATGGGATCCTGAAACGTGTGTTGGAGGCCGAGATTGGTGGGGAAGACAGACGCCAAATAATTGTTCCCAGGGACAGAAGAGAGGAAGTGCTGCGGGAAATCCATGATGGAGTCGCTGGAGGACATCTGGGAGTGACGTAGACCCCTGCATAAAGTGAGGCAACGGTTTTACTGGACCAATTGTCAAGCTGACGTCCAGGACTGGTGCAGAAAGTGCGCTGTATGCGCTGCTAGCAATGGACCTCGAATACGACCCAAGGCCCCGATGCGTCAGTACAACGTAGGCAGCCCGTTCGAGAGAATCGCCATTGACATCGCCGGCCCGTTTCCCGTATCCGACCACGGGAATAAATACATCCTTGTGGCAATGGACTACTTCAGTAAGTGGGCGGAAGCCTATGCCCTGCCCAACCAGGAAGCCATCACCGTCGCCGACGTCTTGGTGAAAGAGTGGATATGTCGATTCGGTATTCCAATGGAGCTGCACTCGGATCAAGGCAGAAATTTCGAATCCAACCTTTTCCAAGAAATATGTCTACTGCTGAACATCCGCAAGACAAGAACCACGGCCCTACATCCGCAGTCCGATGGAATGGTGGAACGGATGAACAGGACGATCAACCGCCACTTGTCCAAGGTTGTCTCTGACCATCAAAGAGACTGGGAGCAGTATCTTCATTTGTTTCTGATGGCCTATCGATCCGCAGTACACGAGTCAACCGGTCAAACTCCTGCTAGTATTATAATGGGCCGAGAACTGCGACTGCCTTGTGACCTGAAGTTTGGGATACCGTCAGGACAAGACACTGCGGGAGAGGACTACGTCAGCAAACTTCGGCAGAGAATGGACGACATCCACGAACGAGTCCGGTTGAACATCCAGAGTGCCAGCGATAAATTGAAGAAGACCTATGACATCAAGGCCGACGCTGGAGGATTTAAGGTTGATGACCTGGTTTGGCTGTACAACCCCAAACGTCGTCGTGGACTATCACCAAAGTTGCGGAACTCGTGGGAAGGCCCGTATAAAATCGTGAAAAGGATAAACGACCTTGTGTACCGAATCCATGAGCCACCCCGAGGGAAACCAAGGGTCGTCCATTTCAACAGGTTGGCCCCTTACGCTGGAAACCATGACCAAGTTCGCACCCTCAAGCCACCGGAGGATGATATGACGTTCGAGAAGTTTATGTCCTTGTATTCAAGCGGGCAGAAAGTTCTACATGGGGTTACTAGAGAGGAGTCACGAGACCTTTCGAGGTGCCTGCTGACTACGCACTAGCGCACTGTGTGGCAGAAGATTTTCGAATGTCCAGGGCATCGCCGTAGTGTTCTCCAAGAAATTTGGTAACTCCAAACACTGCGGGAGCAGAATCCAGAAGTTGGTGGGGTCTTACAGTTGAAGAAAGGCCAGAGAAACATCTACTACCTAGTTACCAAGAGGCATTCCCAAGATAAACCGTCCTATGAAGATGTCTGGAAGAGTCTCACCAAACTAAGAGATACTATGGTGGGCCAGAATCTGGTGGATCTAGCAATTCCAAAATTGTCCTGTGGTATTGATGGGTTGGACTGGAGAGTCATAAGAAGTATGCTGGAGGCGATATTCAGATCCAGCGGCGTCAAGATTTTGGTTTGCTGTAACCGAACCTAGGCCGGACCTGTCGCCTCACGTGTTGCCATCGACAACGATGAGATCATCCCCGGAGACGTTCGAGAACAGTCCAGTCGCTCTGCCGCGGAGAGCAACGGTCGATATTGGAAACGATTGGAACATGCTGGTCGCCAACTGCCGGAATTCGAAAGATCGGGAATTCTGTGACGGAGATGAATAGGTAGCCCTCAAGATGGCACGGACAGTCTGAACGAGCCCATACGATCGAGCTATACAGTGGCGTAATATAAATTAAGTTGTAGATTTAAGTGTGAAATAAATTATTAAAACCAAGTTAAGTTTATTTACGTTACAATATCTTGACCAATACTCTTTTGCCTTTTCATTATCGCTCAAATTTTCATCGATTTCTATGAACATAGGTTTAGGCCTTTCTCTCACTCTGTTTACATCTTCATGAAGACCTTCCAATAATTATCTGTGAAATTCCTTGGCATCCTGTTGAGCGTTACCCATAAAACGAGGTGCAAAACTTTGTATCTGGCTTTTCAAAGAAACAGTGTTAACCACCACATCAGACGAATCTTCTTACCAAAGTTCTTTTACCACTTCTTCAAATGCTTCTATTAAAGCACCCTTCATACTTGATATGTTTGTGTTGATATCCTTCAAATGTTCGTCTTTTCTCAGGTACTCGAGCAACCATCTGGTATTCGATAAACATTGTATTGCGCTATTCATAAAGCAGGTATTGCCAATGTTTTTCAAACCATTAAGACCAAGAGTTTTGTAGCTTCCAAGCACAAGTGGTTTGATGGAATCATAACTGAGGGAGATGCGCTACCGCTACTGCTATCTTCAAAGGAATAGTCTCTTATGCGATGATTTCCTCTATCATTGGAGCGCCACAATGAGGAATTCGATTGAAGGTTGCTTGAAATCGAGTTGGACAAAGATATGGTAGATCACGTTATTTTTCTGGAAGTGGATGAATCCAAATTAAATTTTTCAGGTATTTGGCTCCGAATGATAGACTTATTTCTTTGTGATGAATGAATATATCATCCAAACGTTGAGTAGCAGGAATAGAACCCAGGATTACCGTTGCGTTTCCTCTTTGGATGGCGATACTGATATGTTGTATCAAAAAAGTCCTTGCTCTTTGTTCTTCTGTTTTATTGATCAATTTTTGTCCAATATGATCAATTAATTCAGTGGCATAACTACCAAATGACCCGAAGGTTTCAATTGCTACCGGATAAAAATGTATTGATCTTTCAAAGTAGAATATTTTTTCAATTTTGACTTTTTAGCAGAATCTGCAGCCCACCAGCATTCCTGGATGTTGAATCAATATGTGATGCAGCAACGGTATCTACGCAGGTGAAGTCCCAGACTAAAGGTTTTCCATAACTCCATGGAATGGAAGGCATTCCATCTGGACGCTTACCATCATCACGAATGATTCCCAAAGGTTCTAAGACAGCAGGAATATCAGCAGTTGATGAAGCTCGCTTGATTAAGTCATTTACAGTTGAATGACGAGACGAACGCCCGGAACTGAATCTACAACTCAATCCATGCGTCCCTTTTTCGTTGACGATAAATTCACATCTGCATTTATGACTCACACAAATAGAACAGCCCAAACATAAACCCATAGAAATCCTGAAAGATTCATCATCTAATAAAGTTCCAAGGAATGCAACTGAAAGAGCGTCAAGCTCCAGATTCATTCGTACTAACTGTCTCCAGTCGAGCCTTTTCAAAAAAAGAATTAACAGCCGAGTCAAGGAGTTGTTCAGATGACAATTCGATCAGAGGAAGATCCCAGGATTTTTGGGAAATTTTATCATCAAGTGCAAAGGTTCCAATTTCAGAACACCATACAGATTCACTCTCTATATAGTAAACATCGGACACACTGAAAAAATAATCAGGTAAAATTTGATCAACCAGATGTTGAATGCTGTTCAACAAAGGAAGAAAAGCTGGTAAAGCAAGTGAAGATGCTTTCCGTATACCCAGACCACCCTTATTTACGGGAAGTGTTGCTTGAAGCCATGTGGAATGGCTGGAACTATTATAAGTAATCTGATCCGAAATCACACGGAGTGTTGAGTCAAAGAGAACAAGTTCATTTTGACAGCGCCAAGTCGGGCAACATCTCAATGTTTATATTAATTTGGGTATAGCTAGACAGTTCTTCAGAAGAAAATACCCAATATGCTTTGGAATGGAATCCATGCGGGATGCCATCAAATTCAAAGATTTAGTCTTCTGGTTCAGGGATTGTGCCAAATATTCCTCTGACTTGGGTGCACCAAGAAGGGTTCAGTTGATTTCATTCATGATTTTCATACCAGGGGCAAAACTGTAAAATTTTCTTGGTATGTCATCTTTCAGGTCGTTCAAGAAATATAGTTCGCATTTTTTTAAATTCAATTTAAGACCAATTTTTACTGATGTTGAAATTATTTTCTTGAATGTTCTGAAATCACATCAGATTAACCACCTATGGAGCCGTCATCAAGATACCAAAAGTTGAAATCAGCCTTGATTGATTTGGTTGAATTATCAATGCATGCATGCAATTGCTTGACACCTCTTTCTGACAAAATAGTGTTATTTCCAAAATTTAAAAAGGTATGTTTCTTATAACATTGGCTTATAAAAGGATATGGATGCGGAATCTTGTCTTCTACCCTTTCTAAAGGATATATTTCTATAAATCATATTAAAAGCATTCTGAAATTCTATTTTCAGGAATACGGTGGAGGCAGGATCTGGATGTTGATTTAAAAATCGATGACCAGCGTGAGCAACGGCTTCACATCCTCCTGGGGTTTCAAAACCGAATTGAATAGGGCGAAAAAATTCACCCTAACTTTCTTTTATCTTCGAACTAGTTTTGCTACAAGCCGTCTAAAAATCAAGCCGACGGCAATAGGTCTAATGCCACCATCTTTTTCTATAAGAGCAACCAATGAGGCTCCGTATAGTATGGGAATCACATCCTGTATGACTTTTCCAGTGAGTAAGAAGTTGCAGAACGAAGTCAAAGAACTCAAAAGTTTTTCGCTCATGGATCCAGAACTTTTCGAAAGCAAATCTTGAGGGTGCGATGGCCTCAACGAATCAAGTCCACCAGAAGATCCAGTACGGAAAGATTTCACTGCTTTTGAAACTTCAATTTAAGATGCCCAGAAACCCTGGTGTATGCACTCATATCTGAAAATGTGTGGGATCAAACGTGCGACAATGTGGCATGCTCAATTTCTTAGATCACTTCCTGTTTCGGATGATTGCTGAGTAGATGTCAACACCAAAGAGCAACTCTCCCAAGAAAATTATTCGGACAATGTTCAGTCCGCTCCAAAATCGTCAAAGATGTGGAAGAAGTAGATTCAGCAATTCGGCCATTGTCTTCAATCATTCGGGCAGACAGCGACAAACAGTTCAGTTTTCTTTACTTTATTACTACATCCACTATTGGAATCGAAGCTTCGGCTTTTTGCTCCTCGGTGTCGCCGCCGTTGTACGAATCAGTATTTTCCCAAGATTTTATTTTAGGTTATATTTATCTTGATTACGATGAAAATGGCATGAAAAGATACTGTCGGCCTTGAATTTGATTCTTGTTTGCTTTTGGCGTTTGGCTTGTTCAATTGTGGCGTTAGAAAATCGAGAATTCCGTTTTTATTTCGAATTATACATTTATTTAAAATGAAGTGCATGGTTCCATCTTGTGAAACTGAAATGACATTTTATGTAAGTAAAACATAGTATATAATACCATTGTCCCTTTGGACAATGATAGAACAATACAATTTAAATAATATTTGATTTCTGAAACCTTCAATTTTATTTTTTCAGGCTCACTCTTTCGAGGAAGGAATCAAAGATCAATTGAGTTACAAAAATTGTGTCTGCAGTGTGCACTCATTTAGGCAGGATGATATATATTGTGGTAAAGAATAAAATCAGATTGAGACCTGATGCTATCCCCAAATTAAGTTTACGAAAACCCTATTTACCGTAAATCTAAACAATTCAGAGGAGTTCAAGATTAGTTGATGAAGAGAAAAATGAAAAGTTTGATAAAGCGAGTAGAGAACATATATATATATATATATATATATATATAAATATTTTGAGTAGGTTATTTATTCATTTTTGAAAATAGTTATTCATCCTATGAAAATAAATGACTCATAGTTGGCTGGCACACCTAGTTATGTGTATTGATTACATTTTTTGAAACCCATGTATTCATTCCAGGAGTTTGGAGATTTTGTTATCCACATCAGCAAACAGCAGGAATAAAAACATTGGGTCAACTGAAAATCAGAATGAAAGGGATATCAGTTTGATTCAATTTCACTCAGCTGAAGAAAACCTGCTTTCAAAAAAATCTTACCAAAACAAGGAAAATATTGTCACTAGGTACTTTTTTAATATGACCAATGGATGAAATTTCTTCTTCAGAAGAGGTAAGATATTAAATGGATTGTTATGTTGGAATTTCATTACAAAAAACAGTTCATCTCTTAACCTTCCCGAATGTAAACTTGTTTTTCAAAAATATTCCCATTTAATGTTACAATCTGAAATTTAAAATAGCTTGCACTACATTTGATGTTCTTTATTTTGTGACTAGAGATATCAAATAGTTATTCATGCAGCAAGTGCAAAAAGTAAGCGTTTATTGCACTCGACGTGAAGTTGTCCGACGAGGCCGTCAGGCCGACAACACGTCGAGTGCAATAAACGCTTTTTGCATGAGTTGCATACAATATTTTTTCTACGTTCATGCAAAAATTTAAAAAAAAAATATTAAGGTGGCACTAAGTGTGGGAAAATAGAGAGCGTAATTTGAAAGCAAAATATTTAATAATTAATTGGCACTATCGATTTGCATTGAGAAAGTTATGAACTAATACCTATGTTAGGAGCAATTTAACTCATTTCAGAATAATTTTATTTTTTAGTAATTCCGTAATCCAGTATGCAATAAAAATGATTGAAAATAATATGAAATATGCAATTGTTTGAAATGTAATACAATATCAAAGAAAATGCACTAAAAATAGCGTCGATTTACACTTTTATATTTGTCATGATCACAAAACGCTGTAGTAGAATGACAGATGAGTGCAATAAACATTTTATTGTAATAATGCAATCAAGAACCAGTTTTTTCACTGAATATAGCTCAATAAAGTTTTGGTTTTTGCATGAACGTAGAAAAATATATAACAGCCAAACCTCAAAATGATTTTAATGAATGTGAACTCCTCTTCCACAATCCTTCGGGGATTCTGAAACTTGAAAGCTAATATTAGAAGGTCAAAGAATAAATCAGTGAGAAAATTAAATATTAATTTCTGTGAAAAAATGGAAGAAGTATTATAACAAACTGGACTGGTGGTAGTGAGCGTAGAGGCGCTGGCTGATGTCCAGATGGTCCGAGTTCGAATCTCGGCACGGCTAATAGAATACAAATTTATCTCTGTAGTTTCGTTGAGTGGGAGGAGATAGGTGACCAACCGAACATTCTTGGTACCTAGATACCAATCCTTCAGACTGTCCACGGTTACTAGCCGAGTAGTGCTTCGGATGATACTCAAAAAGCTAAGGTCTTCTTAACTCACACACGTCTCTGACTTTTGGGGGATGCTTCGCAACAAAATTCTTGGTTAAAAACAATCATAAAAAAAATATGTAGAAAAAATTAAATTCCAGTTTCATATATTTTACTTGGGATGACCATGTTTTCATTGGATTCATATTTCTAGCTGATATACACCTTCATCATGACAAGGTGGATATTAGTTATTTGTATTGATAACATTTTTTGGAACCCATGTATTTATTTCAGGAGTTCTGAGATTTTGGTATACACATCAGCAAACAGCAGGAATGAAAACATTCGGTCAGTTGAGAATCAGAATGAACGGGATATCAGTTTGGTTCAATTTAACTCAGCTGAAGGAAACCTGCATGCTTCCAGGAATCTACGAACACGAGGAATATATTGTCACCAGGTACTTTTGTAACATGACCAATGGATGGAATCTCTTCTTCAGAAGAGGTAAGATATTGATTGAATTATTACGTTGGAATTTCATTAGAAAAACAGTGGTTGAAAGAATATTCTTGAACGAAAATGTTTATTTTCAATTGTATAATGAAATTAGTACATCTCTTAACCTTCCCGAATGTAAACTTGTTTTAAAAAAATATTCCCATTTAATGTTAAACTCTGAAATTCAAAATATTTAACACTATATTCGATGTTCTTTATTTTGTGACTAGAGATATCAAATAGTAATTTATGCAACGAGTGCAAAAAGTAAGTGTTTATTGCACTCGACATGAAGTTGGCCGACGAGGCCGTCAGGCCGAGTTTGTCATGATCACAAAACGCAGTAGTAGAATGACAGATGAGTGCAATAAACATTTTATTGCATTAATGCAATGAAGAACCAGTTTTTTCACTTTATATAGTTCAATAAAGTTTTGGTTTTTGCATAAACATAGAAAAATATATAACTGCCAAACTTCAAAATTATCTAAACACCTCTTCCAAAATCCTTCGGGGATTCTGAAACTTGAAGACCAATATTAGAAGCTCAAAGAATAATTCAGTGAGAAAATAAAATGATAATTTCCGTGAAAAAAATGTAGAAAAAATCTAATTCCAGTTTCATATATTTTATTTAGGATGACCAAAAATTAGTATTCAAATAAGTGATTTATGAATAATTTTTCATTTAATATTGATTTATATTTGTTGAAGGTATGAATGAAAAACTTTTCAATCGTTCCCATCGAAATTTTACTAGGTACATTTGTGTTTTATATTTCACTTGACACAGTGTGGAAATTAATTATTCTTGGAATTTTTAGGAGGCAAATTCCGCATATGAAATAAAATTCAGCATATCTAGGGAAAATTCAGTATTTCTGTGCCCTTTTCTGTTGGTGGATGAAGAAAAGCCAATACGTACTTGACAACACAGGATCATATGAGGTATATATTGTCATACACTACTAGGTGATAATTTATAGTTGTAGAGGTTCCCAAAATGATTTTTACCACATTTATATTAGCTCAGTTTCGTGTCTGTTCGGTACAAATCTTGCAATCGATTTGAAACTAACTTCCTGATGAGTTTTGAAACTTCAGACATAGCTCAGAACTAGATGAGATGAGATAAGTCGCTTTCTTGTCTGTATTTCTGTTTGTTTATCTGTAGAACGTTTACAGAACAAAAAGTGAGGTTGGGATTACACAATATCTCCATAGCACCAACAGAATGATCGATGAGTCGACGAGCACTGAATTTAACTGCCTGAATGGTCACTCAATGTAACAACCAAATGAATTACAAATAACTTAATAAATAACCTACTAAACATCGTTAGAATACATAAAATAGTATGACACATACATTCCCCTGAAATTGGAAACAAGCAACTTAAAGGGTTCATTTTATGTATTTTACCATATTTATTTCAACTTGCTTTCGTTGTCTGTTTGTCCGTTCGGTACTAATTTTGTAATAATAATAATGGAAATCCATTTAAAACTCACTTCCCGATGAGGTACTCGATCTTCAAACATAGCCCAGAACTGGATGACAACGCAATATCAACTCGCTTACATGTCTGTCTATTTGTCTGTAATAATAATAATAGTAAAGGGCAATCGATTTTAAACTAAATGAAATAAACCTGAAATTTGCCATATGTCTCTGTCATCATCTCATCAAGATGTCTTTTTAGCCCGTTTTATAAACGTGGTATATTAAAAAAATATATCTTAATTTCTGGTTGACGTTCAATAATTATTGGAATTGATTTTTTTTATATTTAGTGGTTGATCGATCTTCACCTTATTTGATACACATATTGCATATGCCAAATATCTTTGCACCTCATCAAAATAATGATTTACCTAGATATATAATCATTTACAACTCCTACTATGAAAATCTCTTCTCTGAACATTTTGTCCCATTGAGTATGTAATAAAAAGTATAATTTATTAAAGTCCTGATGGGAAACCACTCTCAGATTGAAATGTATGATTTTTTTCTCAAAATAAGATTTTCCAAAGTTTTCACTCTGAATGAGTTTTTGGTGTTCTTCCCTGACAGGTGAAACCATAAATTTGAATTGAAATGAAATTTGGGGTATTTCTTGTTGTCTGAATGGAAGTCATCAATTTTTTCTGTACTTTGTTGGAGTTTTTCTTAAAAAAATATATCAGAATCAAATATATATATATATATATATAATTAATTTCTTTTTATTTTCTTTGTTTTCTCGAAATAAGTGCCTTAGTCAGTATATGTATTTTTTATCTGATACGACATTTCAACAAACATTGTTTATGTCTTCTTTAGGTAAATTCTCAAAAATAATGTAAAACATCTAAGTTAAAAACATAATACGTTACATAACACCAATCAAATATGATTCAAATTCAAAGAGACGTTCAAAACATCAACAATATAATTTAACGGTTATTCTTTCAATATTTCGTGTTCATGTCGAAAAGGGAAACATTCTCAATTGAATATTGAATAGAAAGATTCTTCTGTAAAGTGAAAAATCCACGATGAAAATGAAGTTATTTTTTGTGAATGTCTAACATAAAACAACTACTTCCCCGGCTAAAGCCTCGCTGGACATTGAACTCCATCTGATAGATATTCTGAAAGGCCCTTTACTCAATGAGTTCTTGATTAAGACTGGAATAGAAAATCAAATGACTATCATATATATAAAAATGCAAATTTTCAATTTCAGATTTTTTCTTTTGAGTTAGGGTCCTTTCAGAATATATATCAGATGTAGTTCATGGTCCAGCGTGGCTTTAGCCGGGGGGGTAGTTGTTTTCTGTTAGACATTCAAAAAAAAACTTCATTTTTATCGTGGATTTTTCAATTCAGAGAAAAATATTTCTATTCAATTGAGAATGTTTCCCTTTTCAACGTGAATACCCCACAAGAGGTTATCTTGAACGATGGAAGATAGTGACTGAAGTTTATCTTTCAGTCGCAGATGATTCCACATCTGATTTCATGAACATCCTGTTCATAGTTTCAAACTAATCAATTTGTGTTCATATTTCACAATTGGAATGAACATTGATTGAATATCTTGAGAGGATATGCTAGTATCGAGTTTGTTTTTTTTATTTTCTTTGCCGTATTTTCACATTTAAAAAATACTTGATTTTCATGATTAAGTTGTAGTGTGTGAGGCTCTATTGTTTATAAGTTTCAAATTTTGAATTCAAAATGTAAAAATGCAAACGTATTATAAATTACTATTTTCTTTTCGTACAAAGAAAATATCAACTTGTCCAAGAGATCAATTTACAGTTGTTTTTTCTTTTCAATGTATAGATAATGCTGTGGATCATCTGGGATTCTTTATCGTATTTGTTTGATGTGTATGTAACGTATCATGTCAATTTAATATCATATTGTTTACATTATCTTTGAGTTAATTTATCTGAATTGATGACAAAAATTTCGAAACTCATAGTCAATAATCAATAGATTAGATAAATGTCTATTCCGAGAAAACAAAGAAGAATGAGAATCTGTTGGAATCCAAGAGATCACCATCCGTCTACAGCCTGTTTCATGGTTTCCCAATCATCAGGACGGCCTGTGGTCTCTTTCAAATTCGTATCAGATATCTCGTGGAGTTATTACCTTTCGGTACGTACAAAAATGTGAACAGGATCAAATTATAGGTAGCGACACCTATAATCTGTGTGGTGAAGCTTAGACCTGTTATCGTGGAATTTTGAAGACACGAAAATTTTCGTGCAACATCAATAGGTCACCGACAGATGTCAGCATAGGCCAACCCACGATACCAATAGTCGTACTTCTCGTGCGTTATGAACGCAATACAAATAACGAGAATATGAGAAATCTGTTAGGAATCCAAGAGAGATCACCATCCGTCTACAGCCTGTTTCATGGTTTCCCAATCATCAGGACGGCCTGTGGTCTCTTTCAAATTCGTATCAGATATCTCGTGGAGTTATTACCTTTCGGTACGTACAAAAATGTGAACAGGATCAAATTATAGGTAGCGACACCTATAATCTGTGTGGGAAGCTTAGACCTGTTATCGTGGAATTTTGAAGACACGAAAATTTCGTCAACATCAATAGGTCACCGACAGATGTCAGCATAGGCCAACCCACGATACCAATAGTCGTACTTCTCGTGCGTTATGAACGCAATACAAATAACGAGAATATGAGAAATCTGTTGGGAATCCAAGAGAGATCACCATCCGTCTACAGCCTGTTTCATGGTTTCCCAATCATCAGGACGGCCTGTGGTCTCTTTCAAATTCGTATCAGATATCTCGTGGAGTTATTACCTTTCGGTACGTACAAAAACGTGAACAGGAACAAATTATAGGTAGCGACACCTATAATCTGTGTGGTGAAGCTTAGACCTGTTATCGTGGAATTTTGAAGACACGAAAATTTTCGTGCAATATCAATAGGTCACCGACAGATGTCAGCATAGGCCAACCCACGATACCAATAGTCGTACTTCTCGTGCGTTATGAACGCAATACAAATAACGAGAATATGAGAAATCTGTTAGGAATCCAAGAGAGATCACCATCCGTCTACAGCCTGTTTCATGGTTTCCCAATCATCAGGACGGCCTGTGGTCTCTTTCAAATTCGTATCAGATATCTCGTGGAGTTATTACCTTTCGGTACGTACAAAAATGTGAACAGGATCAAATTATAGGTAGCGACACCTATAATGATTGGGAAACCATGAAAACAGGCTGTAGACGGATGGTGATCTCTTGATTCCTAACAGATTTCTCATATTCTCGTTATTTGTATTGCGTTCATAACGCACGAGAAGTACGACTATTGGTATCGTGAGTTGGCCTATGCTGACATCTGCCGGTGACCTATTGATGTTGCACGAAAATTTTCGTGTCTTCAAAATTCCACGATAACAGGTCTGAGCTTCACCACACAGATTATAGGTGTCGCTACCTATAATTTGATCCTGTATATATATATATATAAATATGAGTGAATTGGTGAATTGATTAGAAATATCGGCAACGTTCATTGCCTTCCTCAGGACGACTACAAATGCATGGTTTGAGAAGAAAGAATTATATTATAAATGTTAACTTACTAAGGTGAGATTCAAATTCGATTTAATATATATATATATATATATATATATATATATATATATATATATATATATATATATAGTCCCACTACATCATAATTTTTTAAATGTTCCGATAAAACCAGAAACAGGAAGAGGAAAATATCAGGGATCATTATATTCAAAGATTTTCAAAGCCTTCTTTACCAACGCTGAAATTCAGCCTTTGACTCTATATTATTTCATCCAGTCCTCAATATTTCTTCGATTGTTGTGTCACATAGTTGGAGTTAGTAGTATTTTCTGTTAATTCTTTTCATTTCCAGAGCTTGGATAAGAGAGGAATTATCATGAATTTAAGAAAAACTTCTGAACAGTTTGTATAAAAGACCAATTTTAAAAGAGTTTTCATAACTTTTTTATGTATTCGGGTAGTGGGATCATTCTTGCAAACTTACTTAATTTTTCTTCACAGATCAAGGAAATTGAACCTTGCAGATACAGTTTATCCAGAAGAGGAAAGAAGATGAAATGGCTGAAGTTTTGAAATTGCAGTGGGAATTCAATTTAACAGAAAATGGTCGAAAACAAATGGAAAACTTGATATTATGTTATATAAAGATATAGATATTATGTTATATAAAGATATACCAATGGATGACTGATGAACCTGGCTAAAAATTTTTGAGGATGGGTTATTATTTTTTTCGATACACAAATCTAAACTACTCCTTCGACGGCCTGCAAATCAATCATCTCTTGGTATATAATTATATAGCCTTTCAGTAACACGTATAACAAATATTGACTTGGCAAAAAAATTTGATGATGGGTTTAGATTTTTTCGAAATACAAGTATAAACTACCCCTTCGAGGACCTGCAAATCAATCATCTCTTGGTATATCATTATATAGCCTTCCAGTAACACATATACCAAAACTGACTTTGGCTAAATATTTTTGATGGTAAGTCTACATTTTTTTTCGAAAAACAAGTATAAACTACCGCTTTGGCGGCCTGCAAATCAGTCATCTCTTGGTATATTATTATATAGCCTTCCAGTGATACATATATCAAAAATGAACTTAGCTAAACATTTTTGAAGGTGGCTTTTGTTTTTTTTGAAATATCGACAAGTATAAACTATCTCTTTGCTGGCCTGCAAATCAATCATCTTTCGGTAAATCATTAATATAGCATTGAATGAATGTGGTTTTTCGTGGAGGAACAACGTTTCTTGACATGTTTTTTGGGTAACCTTCCACAGTCTGAAAATGAAAATATAATCAGGAAAATCTATACAAGTGTAGAAAGGGCAAACTAATAGTTCACCCCGATAAGTTACTGCGTTCACCAAATTTTATTTCCTATAAAAAATGATACGATTTGTCAGTGACTTTTCGAGCCCTTAATATGCCTTCAAAAATGGTAAAAATTCAAAAGATACTTCTCTATATAGTTTTTGATTGACGTTTCAGACTATATCTGCCGCCGTTCTCAAAATGTTCTGAATCTCTTTCAATTGTTTGGATGATTTGGATTTTTTCTTGCAGAGTCTTTTTCGCTTTTTCAACTGATTTTCCTTATTATATTTTCATTTTCAGACTGTGGAAGGTTACCTAAAAAACATGTCAAGAAACATTTTATATAGCCTTTCAGTAGTACATATTCCAAATATCCACTTGGCTAAACTTATTTGAGGGTGCAATTTGAATTTTTATCTAAAAGCATATCAAATATATCTTGGTATATCATTCTTTAGTTTTTCATTGGTGTTGTGTTCAACCATTTTCTATTGAATTGAACTCCCATTGCAATTCCAAGTCTTCAGTCATTCGATTTGGTTGGAAATTCGAAGGAATTTTGAATCACCCTGACGTCACTGATCATTTGGCCGCCAGATAAAAACGGCTGCCAGAAATGGCCGCTTACTTCACACTGATCTGCTAAATAGGGCTTTTTGAATTGATGCAAAGTTGAATATAATCTAAATTTGTAATTCAGAATTTTTAATGACTCTGTTGTTGAATACAATGGAACGAGAAGCACAATTTCTCAATTACTTCTTATTAACTTTGAGATATCACTGAAAAATTATATGAAGTTCCTTTCTCTCAAATAATAATTTTCATTTCAAACATATATTATTCATAGGGATAAGGAATTGATCATGTTTTGGATACAATCCGCCTAAGGAAACTGTCGTTTTGTCCAATTAAATATTCAATGTCAAATGTCAGCAAAAAGTTGTGATTAATATTAAAATACATCTTCACAGGTTTTCTGAAAAACTCCAAAAAATATCTATAAAATTTGATATTAAAATGCATTGGAAATGAAATGGAAGCCCCTCCTGTTGAATTGCAAGAGGTTCGTGCTCTTTACAGATTTTTCCAACATTTTTAATAAGATTTTGGGTAAAAGAAATTCAAAATGAATTTAAATAACCTTGATGCATGACCCTTTCATCATTTCTATTGAATTCTGATACAAATCACATTGAAATATTTATTTCAGTTGTATTATATAGGTAATAGATCAAGATTATTCATGTTTCTTGGGTTCAAAAAAAATTTATTATTATTTAACATCTCATTATATTGATTTTTCCCTAAAATATATGTCCAAAGGTTGGATATTTTTTTTTTCAGACGTAGCTCATTATGTGAATAAAAAGCTCTGCCACATCTCTGTCTTGCTCTAGTATAGCCTGCAAAGCTTCTGAGCAAAATCATTCATTCTGACTGAATAACAACACATCAACATTTTGAAAAGGTCTTTGTGGAATTCTTCACATGACAGGAAGGATTGCTTTGAGTGTTCAAGAATTTGGTTTGGTTTGCTCATGCTAGCCTTTTCTGAAACTGGTTCTGGAATCCAATGGTTGTCTTGAAGTGGATCCGAACTGGAAATATTTATAATAAAACAGTTTTCAAGTAGGTTCAATAAAATATAACTAGTGTGTGTTCTTTGGGAATGAAGAGCAAAATTTGTTTGAAAAAATCATCAATGAATATTCTTGGTGAAAAATATATTGTCTATACCTATATTTAATATGTGTCATTATCATTTTTAGTTTGGGAATTAAATTGAATGCCCGAAAATCAATTGATTACAAAGGCGGTGCCATGAAAATATTTTTTTGAGATGAAAGAAGAAACCAAACATTCTCCAAACTATTGTGTTCAGAGGAAACCAATTGTTTATATATTTTTTTCATTAAGACTATTCGCTCCCCTCTTTCATATATTTTTTTCACTTTTATCCTTGTATCATGTTGCTCGCTAGATTTTTCCAATTCACGAACGGTCACTTAAATTCAACTCCCTCAAACTACTAAGGAATATAATTTAAAATTTCTGAGAAAGTGCTATGAATGCTAATTTATTAAAATCCACTTGGAAAACATGGTGACACGCAGTCGTGGAAAGTCATAAAGTTGGTTTTCCTCCAACAATCGATGAATTTTGTTCATTTAGTATATCTTTCGAAAGGGTATTGTGAGATTTTGTTAATTAATTAAGGAATTTATGAGCATTATTACATGAAATGTTGATCTATTCAGCAATTGCAAATGATAATATTTTTGGTTTAATACATTGAACTGTAAGAATTTTTCTTCTGAACTCCAATGAGTGCATATATTTCCCAACAACGAATAACTCAACTGTTCATTTTGAATATCAATTTCGTTTTCAGACTTCAAAAGAATATAATAAATATGGGTTGCTTTTTTGGGGCTAATATTTCGATCATTTTTCACACGGTATTTTCGTACGTTTAAGTTAGGTTTGTATTCATAACCTCCATAAGTTGAAAGACAAATCGTATTGGTGTCCAGAATCCTATGACTTTGAACGTTAAATTTAAATTGAAAAAAATACCTTTATTGACGTAGGAGAGGTCGTCGTATCTCCTGAAGTAATTGGGAGCACATAGTTTCTGCTCAGTGAGAGATTGTGCAAGTAGGTAACCCAAAATTATGAAAATCGTTGGAGACTATAAATTTACCCAAAAATCAAACTATAGATATATATATATATATATATATATATATATATATATATATATATATATATATATATATATATATATATATATATATATATATATATCACAACCGAAACTTTTAGGACCAGGCTCCGATTTGAACTCCAGAACAGTACTTCGAAAATGGAATATATTATGCGTCAACACATTCTAAGCTCTGTTGTTAATTAATTTGAAGTGCAAACAAAATCTTTAAAATTAGTTATGGAAAATTATCGGAGAAAAAGTCCCACTTATTGATTCCATAAACTTTTAAAATGTGTTATATTTACAATTTCACTCACCTGCATTGGTGCGGCAAAAAATCGACAGCCTGTGACTGACCACACAACATACAAACACGATTCATTTCAATGAATACAAAACATTGGTAATCATAACTGAGTTTTGCAGCAATAACAATTCACAAATCATAACCTCAATCGGATTGAAAAGCATTCTAATTTTCCAATTGGTTGGAAGTTTCATAAGTTACATGTCCGTATTCCGCATCAGTGTGCAGGTTGCCCAAGGTTGGCGAATGCATTTTGTAATGGCCAAACAGATCCAATTCGTTGAACTATGTCAATTCGTCATCATCTATTGTGAAAAATTTGAAGTAGGAAGCAAGAATCTCTACTAAAAAGTCTAAAAAAAATCGAATCAGCAGTGGGAGCACGATGAATAGAATTATATTTTAGTGACGTCATAAAAAAGAGACGATATTCAGAGTAATTCGGTAGCACACCGAATAGAATCCGATGATAGAAACTGAAACTCGGCAAACTTCGTAAATTACTGTGCATACCAATAACATACGTTGGAAATTTCGTGTTCGATGCAATATTATTGTTTTAGTTCGAAGGTTTCTTGATATTTACCCAGTCCACAGTGTTTTGTGTGTTATTTCAATTGAAGATATGCTTCCATTATACCAATTAATTTTCGAGGAAATCAATGAAGATGAAAGACTGCATCAAATTCTGCAGAATAATATAGACATACTTTGCCATTGTTTCTTTGGGTAATTTTTATTACCTTCTCACCATAACCAAGCGAATTCAGCGTATTTGAAAGTTCATCCCATAACTATGTCTGATTATTCTGTCTACCATGCACTCCTTGAAATTTGTAGGTAATGATTGAAGGGTGTTTTTCGGCAAAATCTAACAGAACATTTCAGTGATCCGCATTCACTCTCATTTTGAAGTTTCAACCACAAATATGAAACCCTAACCTAAAACGATCACTTCGAGTATGAAGTTTATAAACGATTTCATGCGGGTGTTTAGGGGAGAGGAAAAGGTAAATTCTACAAGGCATGCTACCAACTTCTCGTCCCAAAGTAAGATTTATCGGTTGCTAGGCGACGTGACGTCACTAAAATAGAATTATATTCATCGTGCTCCCACTGCAGTGCATACACCAGGGTTTCTAGGCATCTCACTTCAATTTGATTGACTTGTGATGGAATAAAGTTTTCACTCCCTGTATATTTAACTTCTGAATCAGTTGGATGGTTTAAACGTAATTCAGATAGAGTATCACTGTCAAAACTTGCGAAAGTGTCAGAAAACGACAAGATTCGAACAGCAGATATGAGATCCCCATCAGAGACTTTATTGATTACACACTTAGCAAGGTTCGTGATTGGTGGTAATGACTGAATATCCTTAGATATATATTGTGGAATATTATTGTTTCTTATATTACTTTTTATGATTGACGTTAGAGGTTCTTTACGATATTTATTGGATTTTGGAAGATAGAAAGACTTATATGCGAAAAAAATACAGATTTTCCCAGGCTTCTGAGGAGTTATACTCAACACAGTTGTCAATTGCTCTGCACAGTGCTTCAGCAGGGCTCACTCTTGCTGATTTCGGAATTCTTCTTATAATATGGGAGTTCAACTTTTGGAACGACAAACGAGAATTTAGGCTGCCAGAGGAAGATTCATTTTCAGAAAAAGAACCTTCAGTTCAAGTCAAAGATCCATCACACATTTGCGAAGCCAAGCCTTTATCATAAAAGCGGTGCATCCTTTTTATATGAATATTCAAACCTCTTTCATTCTTAAATCTCCTTCCAAATATTCCACACTGGAACTCCAGAGCTTCCGAATCAATTGCCGCCCTCACATCCGACATCATTCGTTTTGTGGAAAATATAATTATAAACACCAATAGAAAAGGTTGAGATAAAAACCAAATATAAAAACTGAATTAGGCGAATGATGAAATAATACAAATTTTTTATACAATCGGGCCGCAAATCATAAAACTCGATTGCCATTTCTAAATTCCTAAAATAATCATTATTTCTCCAAAAATCCTCACAGACCAATTTTGAATCGTACCATAAATCACAATTCACGTCTGCTCTTCTTTTATTCAAGTACTCAAAAACTGACATTATAGCCTCATCCAAATACGAAAAAGAAAATCAATATAAGTTTGACACTAACATCGTTGAAGTTTTGACCAAAGAAAAGAACCGAAGAGTAATAACATTCCCTGAAATGATACATATTAAAAAGACACCAACAGCATTAACAATATAAATGATATCGGAAACTCAATCCAGATTTATAAAAACCTATTTTAACTTTGTTTACAGTAATAATAACAAAAACTGATCTTTACATGCTGCCAAAAAAAAATACAGTCCAGCTCATATACTAGAACTCAATCTGAACAATCCTCAGAGTAATAATAAATATAGAGAGGGCTTTCTGTCCTTGTTTTTGAAGCCAACATAAAGTTGTTTATATTTACATTAGTCCTCCCGACTTCAAAAATGGGTAATACCAGATCGGTTATCGTCGGGTTTTCATATATCGAGGTTTCGTTTTTCGTCGGCATTAATTTGTTTGTGCTCGTGTTTACGTTTGTTGATGGCGCCGTGATTATTCTATGTTTTTGCAGTTTTTGGAGTTTCTTGATGATATTGAGTGTATTTTGACTAACAATATACCTTTGGTGTTAAAAGTGACTTTGAAAATGGTGAAATCCTGCATTGTTTGTGGATTGTTACAATCCCCAGATGCCGATGTATTATTCCACAGGTAAGCGCCATTGGCGTAACTGAGAATGTTTATATTCTTCTATTCTCAAATATGTCCCCAATACTTTTTGATATAATCAAACAAAAAATATATTCTTATAGGTTTCCTTCTAAGAAGAATGTCTTGAAGTTATGGTGTGAGGCACTTCAGCTAGACGGGAACATATTGAAAAAATATTCCTACATTTGTTCCAACCATTTTTCACCAAATGACATTGTTCATTCGCCAGGAAGAACTCTTATCAAGAAAAATGTTATACCAGTTATACAAGTTACTAATGATCCTTCTCAACCTGCACACATCGTAGTAACGGACAATTCCCTGCAATCTGATAGGGACATGGAAACTAATCAAGGTGAAATGTGAGTAGATAGCTTTACATTTTATTTAATAGATAATTCAAACTTGGATTAATATTTGGGCATTGTACTAATTTTTTCATAAATCCATCAAAATTTCAAAATTTTTTGGGGTCAACAAATCATTTTCATCTATATCAATCGTTATGGCACCGGATTTGATAGAATTTGATGATTGCCAAAACTCAAAGCGGTCTAAGAATAGTTATGCAATGTTGTAGAACGTAAATGTTCCCGTATTATAAGACGACTATAAGAAATGTTTTCTATTGATAAATATTACGTTTGTGATATTGAGAGAAACTGGCAATAATGTCTTCCTTCTGCACCTCAAACTATTCATATAAATGACAATATTTCAGATTGGAAGAATCATCTTCACCAACCATAGCTCTAGAAGCTATTTTGGAAATTGTGAATGATGAACATGAACAGAATGAACAACCAAACAAAAAGTGAGCAAAACATAACTATAGTTACCTACTTAGTTGAAAATGTCTTTGTTAATTATTATATAAACTATATAAATGAAGTTTCAGATTTGAAGAATCTTTTTCAACTTCTACTGCTTCAGAAACATTTTCTGAAATTAAATATATTGAAGAGAACGAAGAACTAAAAAAAAAGTGAGTTGAATCCAATTATAATCTGAAATATCACTGTGTTATTAAATATGGAAATATGAACCTTTACAAATAATGTTTCAGATTTGAAGAATCATTCTCAACATCTACAGCTTCGGAAGCTTCGACAGAGATCAGGAAAATTGATCTTATTGAAATACCAAATAAAAAGTGAGTCTAACTTTAGTATTATCCAAAATCTTTATAAACTAAACATATTACCATTGTTATAATTACATACAATGTTCCATCTTCATTTTTTGATAAGGTAGATTATTTTTTCCGTTTTTTTATGTTTTTTTCAACTGAAAGAACAATTCAGGATTCAATTGTACTCTGTTTTTTTTTTGTAATTTCAAAGTTTGGTAAAATATTTCCCATATAAAACAAATGAGAAAAAGTTTATGTAACCTCTTTTCTTTCATTAGCCAAGAAACTGATGGAACAGAATACAAGAGGAATGTTTTCCGATTGAGTGATATTGATGGGGAGCTTGTGGCTACAACTTCACGAAAACGTTTTTCTGAATCTAACGAATCTGCACCAAGATAAAGGTATAGTTAGAAAACGAATGATTATTTAAATAAAAAATCTTTTTATTATTCCTTCATCCCAGAATCGAGAAGGCCCATCGTTTCATTGGTGATTGGAATTCTGAAGATATGGAGTCTAACGAGAATAGAAAGCAATTTTTCAGTTGCTCAAAAGAAAAATACACAGCAGAAGAAAAAAATCAAAATTCTTCAGCAGAAGAATAGGAGATTGAAGTTCAAAGTGGATTCATTACAGTCTCTCACAAAATATTTGAGAAGAAATTTCATTTCTGAGCAAGCAGAATCAACATTGAATGTGAGTTTACTTGCATTTTATTGATCCATTTGTTTCATTTATCTGCATTTTCAGGCATCGCTTACTGGATCTGCAGAGGAATTATTCGATCATATGCTGAAAAAATCTGTTAGGCGCAAATATTCACCAGAATCGAGACAATTTGCATTAACTTCAAATTTCTATTCCACTAAAGCTTACAATTACGTTCGAAACACGTTTTTGAAAAATCTTCCCCACACCAGGACTTTGGCAAAATGGTATCAAACAGTAGATGGTGCACCAGGCTTTATCCAAGAAGCTTTGGCTGCTCTGAAATTGAAAGTGGCTGCAGCACATGTCACTGGTCAAAAGATTTTGTGTAATCTTGTATTTGATGAGATGACAATCAGAAAAAGAGTAGAATCAGATGGAAAAAAACTTTATGTCTATGTAGATTTCGGAACAGAAGTTGAAACTGATAATCTAGATGAAGCAAAAGAAGCACTGGTATTCATGCTTATTGCACTGAACAGTCAGTGGAAAGTACCTGTGGGTTATTTTTCAATCAGTGGGTTGTCAGGTACAGAGAAAGCTAACCTTGTTAAGAATTGTCTTGAATTTGTTTACGATAGTGGTGTTATCATTACATCAATTACTTCTGATGGAATTTCTACAAATTTAAGTGTAGCTAATGAACTGGGTGGATGTATGAATCCTTCAAAGTTGAGAAAAAAATTTTCACACCCTATAACAAATGAAAAAGTTTTTATATTTCTTGACCCAAGTCATATGATCAAGTTGATTAGAAATTGTTTAGGATGTAAAAAAGTATTGAGGGTTCAAGAAATACAAAAAAACAAAATCATTTATGGAAATCCAATAAAATGGGAATTTATTGAAAAGTTATGTGAACCTCAAGAAAGTGAAGGCTTGCATGCAGCTACTAAGTTGAGAAAACGTCACATGTTATGGATGAGGGAGAAAATGAAAGTTAAACTTGCTGTTCAAACATTGAGCAAAAGCGTTGCAGAGGCCTTGGACTTTCTGACATTTGATCTCAAATTGGATGATTTTAAAAATTCTACGACTACTTCACATTTCTGTAGAACATTCAATAATCTATTTGATATTTTCAACTCCAGAAATATACTTACAAAAAAACCATTTGAGAAACCTCTGCCACCAAAGAAGAATATTTTGATTTTTTAGATTACAGTATCAAATATATCAGGTCTCTAACAGTAGATTTCATACCAATATTACAGTCTAAAAGAAAAACTTGATTTTTGGGATTTCTTGTAAGTATAGAAAGTTTAAAACATTTATATCGATATAGGGTTGAGGAAAAACAACAACTGAAATATTTGCTCACGTATAAGCTGAGCCAAGATCATATAGAAATATTCTTTAGTTGCGTGAGAGCAAAGGGGGGTAACAATAATAATCCTACATCTCGTCAGTTTCAAAACACAATGAAGAGATTATTGATTCACTCAGAAATTAAAGGAATTGAGAAGGCTAACACCCTCACACTTGATTCATGTTCCATTTTACATTGTTCAAGCTCTCCTCTTCAACATAAGGATGATGGTATAGATAAAGAAATGGACCAGTGGACTGGCGAAACTGATCATGATTATATTGCCTCTAATATCTGGGATTTGACCTTATATGTTCAAGATATTGTAGCCTACACAGCAGGTTTTGTGGTAAAAAAAATTTTAAAGTCTGTGAGATGTCTAGATTGCCTCAATGTTCTCATTAGTAATGAACATTTATCTCGATTACAAATGGGAAAAACATATGGAGTAATGGTGAAGGCATCACAATTTGTACTGAGCGTATGTAAAGAGGGAGAAAAATGTTTACGCTCAGTCAAACATAATTCCAATATATTTTCAAAAAAGAATAATTTGAATAACTTTCTCATACTCAAAACTTTGAAAAATCTTCCTTCTAATATCTATGATTATTTTAACGAACACTTTTTTGATGAAGAGCCACTTAGCAATCATGGGTATCAATTAATTGAATTGATTTTGGATAAATACTTCCAAATTAGATGTCACCATGAGACATCGATTTTGGAAAACTCCCGAGAAGCGAGGGTACGCTCTTCATTAACAAAATCCATATTATTCAAAAATCAATAGTATATTCCTCAAAAATTGCTTGCAAATACATAAAAAATAGATCAATACAATATTAACAGTATTACTGCCAAGCAATTGAAGAAATTAAAATTCAGTCATAAGATACCTGGGACAATGTGTCAACCATTGTTAGCAATAAGACGATTTTTTATAATCATTGTATGTATATTTCATATCATTTTATGTATATAACATATTTTAATGGTTAATATAATTTTAGTATGGGAACTAAATAATGTACCTAAAATCAAAGTATAACAAATTACTTTTGTAAACCCTGACATTTGTTTTTTCCTTTGATGGTCGTATCACAAATCAAGATATTGCACATTCATATAAGATGTTTCTGGGACAGAGTCTCATTGGTATATAAAAGTTTCTCCTTGTTAACAGAGGTTCAAACATAACGATTAAATCACGGTTCATCTTTTCGAACACCTTCGTTAAGACTATAAGTATATACAACAATAACCTGGCCACCTACATTAAGTATTTGTGAAATATCCGAAAATATTAAGATATCAATTTTTTGGCCCTAGGCCAGGTTAATTATCCCAAATGATACCCCTCATATGTATATATATATATATATATATATATAGATATATATATATATGTATATATATATATATATATATATATATATATATATATATATATATATATATATATATAAACATATATTGAATCTTTTAAAATTACTTTTTTTTTATACTATCGATTCCTTGCTATTATAATGAACTCGAACTGAATAGCTTTTTTTCGATAACCTCTGTGATAAAGATATATGCATAATATGTAATACTTTGGTTGTATAAATGCAAACCTCAAGGATTCTCTTTCTGTTACGTTTGTATTTAATTGCCGATGTATTGTGTTAGTTACTCTCTGTTTATGACTAATGTATTTTCTATGTATGTATTTTTTTACTTATATAACGTCATTTATTTATGTAATATATTCATGTTTCATATAAGTGTTGTATTGAATGAAGAATTTATATATATATATATATATATATACGCTTCGTTTACAAGATACAGGGTGTTGAAGTTATATTTTTATTTTCGTTTTTTTCGAATAACTTCCGAAATACTGACCTTAATTGAACAGAAATTGATATTGAGAGGTTTTTTGAGATGTCGAATTCGAACCCGAAGTAATCATTGCTCTTACTTGTAGGGGGCGCCACCTAAACGTCTTTTTCTTTTTCGAAGATTCATAACTTTTTTGAGCGTACTTCTAGCAAATTCAGTGAAAAAATCGAGTCTTCTATCATATCTACGTAAAAAAGCTGCCCCTGTTACAAGTCGCTATGAGCAACCGTTTTCTAGATATTTGTACTTTCAAATTTCAACTCGATTATTTGATAATCGATGCGCGTTGAAGTAATTACCATTATTTTGCATTTTTCACAAGAATGCTTAGCAAATGAATTTAACATTTAAGTAAGTAGTTTTGGTAATTACATATTATGTGACAGTTAAACGTTCTGTTTTGTTGAAGTTTCTGTAAGTTTTAAAATACTAATTTTAAAAAAAACAATAATGCTCATTTAGCCGATATGCATTTCGTTTATGGCCCTGCGGATGGAAATGCGCGTGAAGCAAGACGTATTTACCAGGAGCGATTTCCTAATTGAGTACTGCCTTCAGCTCCAACATTAACCAGTCTCCACCGTCGTTTGGCAGAAACAGGTAGCTTTAAGAGGGCAGCTGATATAATTGGAAGACCACGAGTAGTCCGAACCCCAGAATTGAAAGAAGCTGTTATAAACGCTCTCGAGGAGAATTCAGAACAAGTACAAGAATAATTGCTGAAGCTCTCAATTCTAATTCGTCCACAGTTTGGAGAATTATCCACGATCAACAATTCTATCCAACCATATTCACAAGACCAGACGAGACTTTTCCCAACGCATTACTATGTGTCAGTGGTTTTTGAGAAAACTGGCTGGAAATCCTCAATTTTTAAGATATGTACTCTTCACGGACGAGAAAAACTTCTCCCGAAATGCCATCACAAACTTTCATAACAACCATGTTTTGGCTCTGGAAAATCCGCACGCAGTTAGTGAAAGACCTTATCAGTATAAATTTTATGTAAATGTATGGGCGGCAATAATTGTTAATTACTTGATAGGTCCTTCCTTTCTTCCGTTCCGACTGAATGGCGCAACTTACAGAGACTTTCAAGAAAATGAATTGCCAGGACTACTCCAGAATATACCATTAGGAATTCATATCCACATGTGGTTTATGCATGATGGGGCTCGTGCCCATTTTATCGTTGTAGCCAGGGAATTCCTTAACACTGTCTATCCAAATCGATGGATCGGTAGGGATGTAGAAGAACCTAACCAGGCGTGGGCACCAATGTCCCCAGATATTTGGGGAGATTTGAAGTCACTAGTTCATAAAACTCCAGTAGCGAGCGGAAAAGATCTGAGAAACCGAATAATAGACGCCTGTGAAACAATAAGAACCACACAATAATTTTTGTGCGGGTACGAGATTCAATGACCAGAAGACTGAATCCCTGTATCTTTGCTGAAGGGGGACACTTTGAACATTATTTGAATACAATTTAGTTTCCTTCATTTTATTTCAATCATATAAAATTTTTGAAAAAAATGTTATATTTCTTGAAAATTTTATTGAAATAAATACAGATTTTGCACCCTTGATACAAAAATAACTATTTCAAACGAGTAAAAATGAATAAAATAGGTGGCACCCCCTACAGAAAACCGAAACTACTTACTTAAACGTCAAATTCATTTCCTAAGAATTCTTGTGAAAAATGCAGAATAATGGTAATAACTTCAACACGCATCGATTATCAAATAATCTACTTGAAATTTTCAAGTCCAAATATCTAGAAAACTGTTGCTTATAGCGACTTGTTATAGCTTGTTTATGTACATATGATAGAGGAATTGATTTTTTACTGAAAAATGTGCTAGACGTACGCTCCAAGAAGTTATGACTCTTCAAAAAAGAAAAAGACCTGTAGGGGGCGCGTCCAACGGGTAAGAGCAATTCGAATTCGACACCTCAAAAAACCTCTCAATACCAATTTTCGTTCAATTGAGGTCGGTATTTCGAAAGTTATTTAAAAAAAAACGAAAATAAAACTGTAACACCCTGTATCTTGGAAACGAAGCGTTTCCGGACATATATTAATTCAGACAACATATTCAAATATTGTGTCGAATCACCTCCTGAAGTTTTCTTGAGTTCTTCTGACTCACCCTGTATATTACAGATTTTTTTATATTGTGGTAAATAACGTGTTATATTTCGAACCATTTGTTTTTATTCAATTATTTTAGTGTATATATTTCCATATTGTGTTCATTAAACATGTATCAGACAACATAACTTTAATTTTGTATTTTAACTGATATGACAAATACTGTGTAAATGTCTTGAAAGAAATTATAGATTTGAAGAATCGACTTTTATTAAAAATTGAAGAAAATATATTTATTATATATATATATATTTATATATATATATATATATATATATATATATATATATATATGTGGTCAAGAAACTGAAGAAATATATATATATATATATATATTGTTTTGTTTAGAAGTATGTGTTAGATGTTCAAAGAGATAAAATGAAAATTATTAATTGAAAAAGTAAAAAATAAAATAAACCTTCTTAGTTTCAATAACTAAGCTCCTTAAATAATGTAAGTAACTAATTTTGAGTCGGCGCCAAACATACAAGCAAATAAATTAGGTAAGGCGTTAAATGATGGCATCGAGTTGGGCGGTGACATTCTGATATTTTTTTTGGAGTAATTTAATGATCTTCGTTGATTGTTTGTTTGGTGCCGACTCAAAATTAGTTACTTACATTAGTTTAGGAGCTCAGTTATTGAGACTAAGGAAGTTTATTTTATTTTTTACTTTTTCAATTTATAATTTTCATTTTATCTCTTTGAACATCTAACACATACTTCTAAACATAACTATATATATATATATATATTTTTCAGTTTCTTGACCACATATATATATATATATATAACAAATATATTTTCTTCAATTTTTCGGAATAAAAGTCGGATTCATTCAATTCGTATTGTAACGTAAATAAACTTAACTTGGTTTTACTAATTCATTTAACACTTAAATATACAACTTAATTTATATTACTAACTACGCCACTGTATAGCTCGATCGTATGGGCTCGTTCAGACTGCCCGTGCCATCTTGAGGGCTACCTATTTATCTCCGTCACAGAATTCCCGATCTTTCGAATTCCGGCAGTTGGCGACCAGCATGTTCCAATCGTTTCCAATATCGACCGTTGCTCTCCGCGGCAGAGCGACTGGACTGTTCTCGTACATCTCCGGGGATGACCTCATCGCTGTCGACGGCAACGCGCGAGGCGACAGGTCCGGCCTGGGTTCGTTACATTGCCCCCTTCTTAAAGACATTTCGTCCCGAAATTTCATCCTTGGAGTGTGACGATATCTGCATGACTCCCCATATCTGCACCGTGAAGTTCGATGGAAGTAACACTCCACGGTCTTCATGATCGGTCGTGGAAGAGGGTTACAGCAAACCAAAATCTTGACGCCGCTGGATCTGAATATCGCCTCCAGCATACTTCTTATGACTCTCCAGTCCAACCCATCAATACCACAGGACAATTTTGAATTGCTAGATCCACCAGATTCTGGTCCACCATAGTATCTCTTAGTTTGGGAGACTCTTCCAGACATCTTCATAGGACGGTTTATCTTGGGAATGCCTCTTGGTAACTAGGTAGTAGATGTTTCTCTGGCCTTTCTTCAACTGTAGCACCCCACCAACTTCTGGATTCTGCTCCCGCAGTGTTTGGAGTTGACCAAATTTCTTGGAGAACACTACGGCGATGCCCCTGGACATTCGAAGATCTTCTGCCACACAGTGCGCTAGTGCGTAGTCAGCAGGCACCCCGAAAAGGTCTCGTGACTCCACTCTAGTAACCCCATGTAAAACTTTCTGCCCGTTTGAATACAAGGACATAAACTTCTCGAACGTCATATCATCCTCCGGTGGCTTGAGGGTGCGAACTTGGTCATGGTTTCCAGCGTAAGGGGCCAACCTGTTGAAATGGACGACCCTTGGTTTCCCTCGGGGTGGCTTATGGATTCGGTACACAAGGTCGTTTATCCTTTTCACGATTTTATACGGGCCTTCCCACGAGTTCCGCAACTTTGGTGATAGTCCACGACGACATTTGGGGTTGTACAGCCAAACCAGGTCATCAACCTTAAATCCTCCAGTGTCGGCCTTGATGTCATAGGTCTTCTTCATTTTATCGCTGGCACTCTGGATGTTCAACCGGACTCGTTCGTGGATGTCGTCCATTCTCTGCCGAAGTTTGCTGACGTAGTCCTCTCCCGCAGTGTCTTGTCCTGGCGGTATCCCAAACTTCAGGTCACAAGGCAGTCGCAGTTCTCGGCCCATTATAATACTAGCAGGAGTTTGACCGGTTGACTCGTGTACTGCGGATCGATAGGCCATCAGGAACAAATGAAGATACTGGTCCCAGTCTCTTTGATGGTCAGAGACAACCTTGGACAAGTGGCGGTTGATCGTCCTGTTCATCCGTTCCACCATTCCATCGGACTGCGGATGTAGGGCCGTGGTTCTTGTCTTGCGGATGTTCAGCAGTAGACATATTTTTTGGAAAAGGTTGGATTCGAAATTTCTGCCTTGATCCGAGTGCAGCTCCATTGGAATACCGAATCGACATATCCACTCTTTCACCAAGACGTCGGCGACGGTGATGGCTTCCTGGTTGGGCAGGGCATAGGCTTCCGCCCACTTACTGAAGTAGTCCATTGCCACAAGGATGTATTTATTCCCGTGGTCGGATACGGGAACGGGCTGCCTACGTTGTACTGACGCATCGGGGCCTTGGGTCGTATTCGAGGTCCATTGCTAGCAGCGCATACAGCGCACTTTCTGCACCAGTCCTGGACGTCTGTTCGACAATTGGTCCAGTAAAACCGTTGCCTCACTTTCTGCAGGGTCTTCGTCACTCCCAGATGTCCTCCAGCGACTCCATCATGGATTTCCCGCAGCACTTCCTCTCTTCTGTTCCTGGGAACAATTATTTGGCGTCTGTCTTCCCCACCAATGTCGGCCTCCAACACACGTTTCAGGATCCCATTGTCCAGAATAAGAGAGTTCCATTGTGCCCAATAGGACTTAACAGCCGGCGAGTAACCTGCGACTTCCTGCCATGACGGTCTCGATTGCCTTCTTCCAGCTGACAACTAAGCCAAGGTCAGGGGTCTTTCTCTTGGTCTTTCTGGATCTTGCTGTCATTCCAGTTGTCATCCATTGCCGCGGTTCTACAAAGTGTTGCTCTTTCTCTTCTGCTCGTCGGCAATGTGAGCAATCATCTGACATGGTCTTCGCGACAAGGCATCTGCATTCTATGCTAGTTCCGGCTCGATGTTCGATCTCGAAATCGAATTCTTGGAGTTCTCGATCCAACGTGCTACTTGACCCTCAGGATTTTTGAAATGTAAGAGCCATTTGAGAGCTGCATGGTCAGTTCTCAACAGGAATCTTCTTCCATACACGTACTTGTAGAAGTGCTCCACTCCCTTTACAACAGCTAACAGCTCTCGCCTGGTGACACAGTAATTGCGCTCTGGTATTTCCATAAGGAAGAGAGAGTACCAACAGCAATGGGATTAGTTGATCACGAACGGGTTTCGAAATGTCTTTTTTGCAAAGGAGAACATGAGAATGAAAATTGTGAGAAAGCAAAAACGATGAGGCTATCCGATGAGAAATCAATGTTGTCTTCGGAAGGATCTTGTCATCGATGCCTGAAATTTGGGCATATATCTCGCCGATGTGGAGTGAAGGTTGAATGTAAAGAATGTAAGGGTCGTCACGATACTTTGATGTGCTGGAAAAACGAATCTATCAAAGAAAATGAACAGTCGCAGCAGTCATTGAGTGTGGCTAGTGAATCAACTGCAGTGGAAATTATATCGAATAATACTCATCAGGACGTATTCCTGCAAACTCTGGTTGTTCAGTTAGATGGGATAGAGAAATCTCGAAATATCAGAGTTTTGAATGACTCAGGCTCGCAGAGATCGTATATCAATCGAATTTCCGCAGAAGAAATGGGCTATGAATCCATAAAACAAGAAACAATGATACACTCTCTATTCGGTGGAACTCAAACTGAAAATACTACCCATAATTGTTATAGAATCAGATTGAGTCATACGACCAGAAACTATTCTTATCAGTTTGAAGCTTTCGACCAACCTGTCATTTGCAAAAATGTGATTTCAATCAAAGAAGGTCCATGGATATCTGAATTGAAAAGTCTTGGAATCACAATAACTGACAGACAAGATGGTCCTATCAAAGTATTGATAGGGGCTGATATCACAGGAAAGCTTCTAACTGGACGAAAATTATATCTTCAATGTGGTTTAGTGGCCGTCGAAACTTTACCTGGTTGGACTGTTATGGGAAAAGTTTTTATTTCTCTTCTAGATATATTTCCATATCAGCTACCATGATTGTCACTTCTCTTTTTTCGAAAAACATACCCTTAGCTGATCTGTGGGACATGGAAATCTTGGGAATCATTGATCCGGTTGTGGAGAAAAATAAAAAAGAAAATGCTGAAGCGGTAATGAGTTATTTTTTGGAAACATTAATAAGAGACAAAGAAGGAAGATATGAAGTGAGTTTACCATGGATTGAAGGACATCCACCTTTACATAATAATTATCATCTAGCAGAGTCTAGACTGGAGAATTTATGGAAAAAATTAGACAGTGATGGATACCAACAAGAATACGACCAAGTTTTCGAAGAATGGCTAAAAGAAGGGGTTATCGTAGAAGTACCAGACACAGAAATTAAATTTGGAGTCCATTGTCTACCACATCATCATGTCATTGAATTAAATAGCTCAACGACAGAATTGAGACCAGTTTTTGATGCATCGGCCAAAATAAACAAAGACCAACTCTCTTTGAACCAATGTCTTGAAAAGGGCTTGAATTTGATAGAACTCATCCCTTCTAATCTGAATC
>JAFIRS010005218.1:0-62650 GCA_018342105.1 Gonioctena quinquepunctata
ACGAAAAAAAAGTGGGAAGAACTGCCCTTTTTTCAAGAACTATAAAAAAAAGTATAATGTATTTTTGGGCTATATTAAATTTCCCGTGTGATAGAAACCCTTTCGCTACTTCACACTCATCCAAAATTGTCGTTTTGCAACATGTAGTATAATATACTGAATGGGAACGGTATTTTAGATTGATATGAAAACCGTTTAAAAAAATAAGCTTCATTGAGTTAGAAAAACGATAGTCGACTAAACTTTTTAACAAGGAGAAAAGTAAACCTTTTTTTCACTGCTAATTTGATGTTTCTAAATATAAGATTTTGGGAAAATTTTTCTTCTCGAAATAAAAACATGTGCTAGAAATTGAAACAAAAACATTGAGTTTGCCATTTTATTAGTAGCTTATTGTTGCGTCGATATCAATTTTGACGTTTATTCACATACAGATAAAGAGAGAGGGAAGAATACAATTCAATTTTGTTAAAGAGCTTTACCGAAAGTTGCCGATTATTAACACTTTATTTCCAGATAGAAATCCCTATATCGCAAAATAAAAAGCACAACTTTGAGTAAATTCAAAGTTTTAGTTTGGTTTAAATCAGTGACGGCGGCTGCTGAAGATTTTTTTATTTATCTTATTTTAAAAGTAAAAAATCAAAAAATATCGGATAACTGATGATTTTTTTTTTAATAAAATAAATAGTAGTAATTCATTGTTTACAAAGAGACGAAAGAAATTTAGTTTAAAACCAGTGATGCGACTGTTATAGATACAACTACAATAGGATTAAAAAAATCTTTAAAAATTTCATAATAGTTAAATTGGGCCCTTTTTTTTTAATCATCGTATCAACCCAGTGCCTTTTCCTTCTAAAAAAGGTAATGCCCCATGGATTTACAGCCTGAATAAAAGCCCGCATTAGCGTCTTTCCTTTGTAGTCGATGATTCATAATAATAACAATTGTTGGTACAGTTGGTATAGTTGTGGTAAATTTTTTTCCCAAAAATGTTAAAACAATAAATTTTAAAAAGGTTTTAAAATTTTTAACTTGGAATTTAAAAACTATTTAAAAATTTAAAAAATTTTTTAGGCCCCCAATAGAAAAAATTGGGGAAAAACCAAAATTTAAAAAACCCGGAAAACGGGGGGGGCCCCAAATTTTAAATTTCCCATTTAAGGAAAAACTTAAAAAAATTGTTTTAAAGAAAGGAAACCCAAAAAGAAAAAAAAAGGGGTGCTGAAAAAAAACCAAAATTTTAAAAAAAAAAACCTTTACGGGGCCGAAAAATTTTACAAAAGGAAAAAAAAAAAATTTTTTTTTTGGATAGTCCTGATTCGACCAAAATTTCCCAAAATAAAAAAAAATCTGAAATAAAAGAAATTAAAGACACAAACCCCCCTAAAAAAATTTTAAAAGAAAAAAAAAGGGGTAAAGAACAAAAAAAAAACGTTTTTTTCTAAAAAAAAAGAGGTTACGCAAAAAAAAAATAGAAAAGAAAAAACTGAAAAGGAAAAAGTTTTAAAAAAAAAATCCTTTTTTAAAAAAAACGGTGAAGAAAAAACGAAAAACTTGGAAAAAAGGAAAAAAAGGCTTTAAAACAAACGAAAAAAATGAAGAAATTCACCTAAGTTTTTTTAGGGCCATAAAGGAAAACCCAAATTGGGAAAATAAGAAAAAATTTTACCAAAAAAATTTTTCTAAATTTTTAAAGAAAAATTCCTTAAATAAAAAAGGGGGCAAATCAACGACTTACGAAACCTTGACCAAAAAAACTAAAAAAGAAAAAATAAATGTTAAAATTTAAAAAAACTTTTTTAAATTTGAAATTTTGGGTTTTTTTTCAAAAAAAAATTTTTTTTAAATAAAATTTTTAATTTTCTTGGGGGGCCAGAAACCCCTCCAAACCAAGATACCCCACGCCCCAAATTAATATAATTTTTGTTATTGTCCTCTATTTTCTCATATAAATGGTCTCTTGCCTTTTCTTCGTCCGGCGAAGTTTTTTTTGAGTTAGAAAATCAAATGCATTCATCTGCTTACCCCTATCGAAATCAGCCGTTGAAGAGTGAGTATTGATTATCTTGGGCTGAAAAACATTTCGTTTTTCAACATAAAAAATTTGACATTTTTTAGCAGATACGTGATATTATTTACGTTATAAAACTTTTTTTTTTAAAAAAAACTGGTAAATTTTACAAATACCAAATAGAAGGGTTCCTGATTCTCGAACGATTTCGCACCCACAGAAGGTTATGTGAAACAGGAAGTTTTGACCCAAACCCATTTTGAAAGGGCACATCGGACGAAAAACCCGAATTGAGGTATCTGTTTAAATTCAGTTGACGAAAATCCTGAAATAAGAAAGAGGTGTTGCCAATAATTTAATTCGCCCATATTCTCATGATTATTTATTATACCCTATCACATTCAACGGGTTCAGGCTCATTTCCTAGAGATTTTCCATTAGGGGGCGAATTTCTGAAATGGTTTCTCCAAAAGTACCGAAAATCCTTCATTTGCCGGGGAATTTTTTTATTCACAGACGAAGCTAGTTTTACTAAAACGGGGGATCAGAAATTTTCTAATAATTTTTTTTGGGCCGAGGAATATCCGCATGCAATCGTAAAACCCATCACCAGAAGATTCTCATTGAAGTAGGGCTGGAATTTTGGAATTACCTTTCTTCATTCACACCTGGATTTTTCCCTGATAACCGGGGAAGCGTAATGATGAACATGGTAACGTTTTATCAAAATTACACGGGTTTTTGAAAGATGGGGTTTTTTGAGAAAAAAAATATGTTAGCCGTTTAAACGGGGGAGAAATTTAAGTCTTTTTAATTTTTTTAAATTATATATATAAAAAAAAAATTTAAAAAAAATATAAATAATTCAAAACATAAGAGTCCTTTTTTTTTACATTAGTATCCAACTGGGGCCCGATTACGCTACTACAATTTTTAACTTTTTGAAAAATCGGGTAACTTAGTTTTTTTGAGACATTATTCGATTTGAAATGGAAAAAAATATATATTACTCGAAAAATTTGGTTACAAGACTACAAGTTTTCCCAAAATTTCACACGATTTTGTTTTTAATTTTTTCGAATCAGTAACAAACTGCCCCATTTTCACACTTCACGTGGTTCCTTGTGCAAAATTAAACCCTTTCCCAAAAGGACATTTTTTTTTTGAATACCCTTTTGCGTCAATTTACGTAACTTTCTCTTTTTATGTTTTAAATTTTTTTTAAAATTTTTTTTAACATTTTAGTCTGACAAAATAATTATTTATAAGTTAAATAGTGGTATAAAACAAATGTGAAAAACGAACATCCCCAATCAGCTAGTGCTGGTCTTGGGATCATTAGACGTACTCTATAATGAACTAGTATGAAAAGATTAAATGGTTTAAATTACTAATTTTGAAGATAATTTCCAATTCTGTTGGAAGTTTTCCTTTTTTAATGCGAAATCGCATGGGTTTTTTATGCACGATGGTACACCTACTCATTTTAGTGCTCGGGCCCCCGGAATATTCAAACAAAACTTTCTAATCGTTGGATGGTCCCTGTCATGCCCAATTTAGACCCCCAGACTAAACCCCCGATTTTTTTCTTTGATGACATCTAATTTTTTGGGTGTACAGTCAACCAATTTAACTGAAAAAATTTTGGGGAAACCCTAATAGTTTCCGTGAAGAATAAGGAAACCCAAAAGAGCGAGTAAATTGACAAGGGGGGCAAAAGGGTGCATACTTGCAGGAGGAGGACTTTTTGAATAGTTAATTTGATTTTTTTTTTTTTTTTCATAAAAAATTATTTTTTAAGAAAAAAAAAAAATTTTTTTATGTACTCAAAAAAAAAAAAACTAAAATAAGTTCCCAAAAAAAATTATAAAATTTTGCCTAGACCCTTTTTTTTTTACCACAATGGTGAAATTAAGACAAGACAAAAAATCGAATAGGGAATTTTTAAAAATGTATTTTTTTTTCTAAATCAAAAACCTTCCGCCGGATAAAAAAAGGCAAGAGCCTTTTATGAGAAGATAGAGGACAATTAAAAAAAATATATTTATTTGGAAAAAAGGGGTGGCGTATCATTATTTTGACCCAAAATATGACAGGGCATTTAACGGGGGCCCCACTAAAAAAAAATTAAGAAACCTTTTATCATGGCAAAAAAAAAAATTTTTTTATGCGTACTTTGATCTACCAAAATTAAAAAAAGCCAGAGCTTTTTCAGATTTTTTGGGGGGAAGAACTTTTTTTTTTTTAAAAATTTAAACATCCTGTATCTCAGAAATAAAGGGTTGGGCCCTTCCTTCATATGAATTTTTCCTTAAAACCCCCCCAAAAAGGATCGCTTTTAGGATCAGCATTAAATTTTGGAACACCCTGAAAAAAAGATTTTGAATAAAAACGAATACATCACGAAAGAAATAAATGGCGATAATGAAATATATAAGTTTAAAGAAAAAAAAATAAAATAAACTTTGTTTTCTCCAAGCTAATATTAACAAATTTTTTATGAGTGTTTTTTTATTGGAAAATTCAATACTTTTTGATTTTATAATCTTTACTGAAAACATGGTACTTTCCCGGGATGTAAACCCTACAAATTACCAAGCAAAATTATTTATAATTACGGTTTAAAACCCCAAAAAGATGGAGTTTTTTACATAAAAAACATTTTTATATTCAAAACAAAAAAACAGTTTTTTGGGGGAAATTTAAAGGGTTTTTTCGGGTTAAAAGAGGGGGGAAAAAAACTTTTTCATCGAAAAAATTCTACCATCCCCTTTCGACCTGCTCATGAATTCAATTCAGATTTAGGAAATTTTACAAGCAAAACTGAAGAATAAAAAAGATAAATCTTCATAGGGGGGTTTTTAAAAATAGATATAAAATCCGAAAAACCCCCTTTTAGGTTTGAAAGAACTATAAATAAAAACTCACTTTTAAAAAAAAAAGGGGGAAAAAACTTGGTAAAAAGTCTTTTTGGAAATAATCAAAATTAAAAATATACAAAAATTTTTAAAAATTAAAAAAAAAATACTTATTCTCTAACTATAGATACCATATTTTAGTAAATAAAAAAAATTGTTTAAAAAGGGGCCCCAAAATAAGCATCATAAGGGGAAAAATTTTTTTTTAATAAATTTTACGAATTCGATATTAAAACGTTTGTTTTAAAAAACCCCCCCAAAAAACGGTTTTAATCCCTTTCCCCTCTTTTTTTTTAAAGGAAATTAAAAAAAATTAAAAAAAATTTTTTTTTAAAAAAAAACTTAGTTGAAAAAAATCGAAAAATTACCCAAAAAACCCCCAAAGTTATTTTATAGCATGTACAAGTTTTGAAAAAAAAACTGAGATAAAAAAAAAAATCAATTTTTTTTATAATAAAATTTCAATTTGGAAAAAAACATTTTTGGGCAAAGAAACTCATTAGTAAGGCCAACAGTAATATTTTTTTAAAGATATTTTTTAAATATTCCAAGCTACTTCTATTTTATTCGGAAAAAAATTTTTAAACTATGGATTTGCCATGAGTTCACTTGTTCCCTAAAAAAGGGAACTGAAATATCTCCCCCCCATTATAATCCGATATTATTATTAAAAAAAATCCTTGTATCTACATGATTTCAAATTGAATTTTTTATTAAACAAAAAAAAAATTGATTTTTTTCAAATTGTTGGGGGAAAATACAATATTATCATTGTTGATGCGTATCGAAATTTTTATGATCCCAAGGGGGCCAAAAAAAGGGGAAAAAAAATTGGGGTTTTTTAATTTTTTTTTTTTTTTTTTAAATTTTTCATTGAAAAAACATTTTGTTGTGTGTTAAAATAATTGAGATGCCCCAAGAAAAACTGAGTTTGAAAAAAAAAATTACCCTGTCTTAATATGGGTGAGCGTTTTTTAGTTCCAGAGAAGCAGCAGATATATTAAATTTTAAATATCCAAAAAGAATATCCGGATCTATTTGGTGTTTTTTAAACAAATTTAAAGCACAGGGGGAAAAAATCGTTTCAAAATTCCCATAGTAACCCGTCACAAAGAGGGAAGGACCTTCAATGTTTTTTTTTCGGCAAGAAAATCCAGGGATGGCACTACGGAGGGCAGGAAAAAAACTTTTATCTAAAAATCCATAAGAAGAATTTTGAAGAATAATAAATTTCGGAAACAAACCAAAAATTATCCACACCTTTTCCTGATAGAGATTTTAGCCCCTTATTTTTTTTCATTTTGGTTCCAAGGCATGATTGAAGAATGCCAACATTTTCCTATAAAAATTTTATTTACTGATGGGGATTTTTTAATCAAACATTCGTTCCAGAATTGTAGATGGGGTGATGAAAACCCCAAATTGGAAATAGAGGCAAAAGTAAATTTTTTTCAAAACTAATTTTTGGGTGGGCATATTGATAACAATCGTTCCACTTTTTGGGGAAACCCTTTAACCGAAATTTTTATGTTTTTAAAAGTTTTTTTTTGTTTTTTACTGGTTCCCCCAAAAGAAGGATGATTTTTTTTCCCCAAGACGGAGGTCAGTACATAGTACCCTTGAAGTCAGGGGGTTAACGAACACTTTCCCTCATACATGGATAGGGATATTCAAAAAAAACCCCTGCAAGATCCCCGATTTGCGCCCTTTGGTTTTTTTTTTGGGGCCCTTTTAAAGTAGGGTTTTAAACACGGCCATTTGTAATATCGACCATTTGAAAAAATTTTTCGACAATGTAAATAAATTAACCCCAAAAATTTTTAAAAAAAGTGTCCAAAAATGAAACCCGAACAACTACATGTATTGAACGTCAGGGTGACACGTCGAGTAATGGACATTTACAAACTTGAGTATGATTAAATTGTTTTTTTAATTATTTAGCTTCAATTTTATTATAAAAGTTTTTAAAAATTGAATAATTTTTGTTCTAAAAAAAAAATTCAAAAAAAAATTTGGATACATTTTTTTGTCAATAAAAAAACAGATGGGGATTATAAGTCCGAAGATTTTTTGGGCCCCTTGAACACTGAAAAAAAAGATTTAAAATTTTTTGGGAAAAAATAAAGTAGCTGGTGAATTTTACAAAATATAAATTAAATTTTATTTTGGGGTTTTTTACTAATAGTTTTTTGTCAGAAATGTTTTTTTTCCAAATTTTTTTTTTTTTTAAAAAAAATTTTTTTTTTTTTTTATCTCGATTCTTCCCAAACTTGTACATATATAAAAGCGAAAAAATTTTAAATAACTTTTTTTAATGTTTTCCCAAAAAATGTGTTTTAGACATAATTTTTTTTTTTAAATTTCCCCCAAACAAGAAAAACGAACGGACTGAAACATCTTTTGGGTTTTTTTTTATGAAAGGTTGCATGTATGACATTTTCAAAATATAATTTAAAAAAAAAAAAAACCATTTGATTTTGCCGGTCACTGATTATTATATTATAATATTACTGACGAATTTTAACTTTTTTTTTCCCCTTTTTTCTTTCACGAAAAACAGAAATCAGGGGTAATTAAAAGTGTTTTTTTTTTCTTTTTTTATGCATCCATGTCTACTTTATGTTTTATTAATATTTATAAACATTACTATCCCCAAAAAAATTCAATTACTAATGCTTATCACTTGAAACCAAACTCGGGAAATGAACAAACAAACTTTAGGGGGGTTAGTTTTGTCTTTATCTGGTAAACTATCTATGTATGGAATTGTTATATAAAGAAAAATAAATTATTATTATTATTCAAATGTATGCTGTGTTTTGGGGGAACAAAAATCGAAAAAAAAAACGAGTCTCATTTTTTTTTTGGTCGAAGCCGATAATAATCACGGCTCCTGAAAACCATGGGACAACATTCAACGTTTTTTTTTCATTATAAAATTAAAAAAGTGTTCGAGAACAAAACGTCGAGTCAAAAAAGATTTCTCCACTATTCTTTAAACAGGGGGCGACTAAAAATAGAGTTCAAAATAGCGACCTTTTAGCGAACATCCATTTACCCTTTTGTCAAAATCAGGTTTTTTTTTCAGTACCCCTTAAATGATGAATTAGTGAAATTTCGCACTGATTATTACCTAACCACTTTTTTTTTTGTTTTCCACCATTTCAGTTGCTCATTTCCCCGGTAATCAGTGGAATATCCGAAACGACAGGAGAGTAAAAAAAATTTGGGTTTAAAAAAAAAATTAAAACAAAAAAAATTTTACTTTTTTTGGGGATTTAAAATGCCTTTTTTTGCTTTCGAAAGACGACAATGCAACTAATTTTTTTTTATTTTTTTAAAAAAAAATTTGGAAAGAGTTCCAATGCAGTCCATTTTTTTTGACTTTGTAGGGGGTTTAAACATGACCCTTTCAGAACGCATATTTTACAATGACCTCGGTGAGAAGGGGGGAAAGATTTGATTTAGCGCAGCTTGGGGTTTCCCAAATTTTTGAAAATGGACTTTTGAAATTAATTTGCGCCCGATAAGTTTCAATTCAGTCAATCAAAAGATATCGTTTTTTAGGGTTTTTTTTAATTTTCAAAAGCCTACTTTTTTTTCCCTTTATACGAATTTAATTTTCGACTACTCCCCAAGAATTTATGGATAAACGTTTTTTGTTAAACAACAATCGTTTTTTTTTTTTCAACAATTGGGGCAAATTAATAGCCTTAAGTATGGGTAGCCTTTTTCCCATGTTTTATTGAAAGTTGGGGTTTTCTTTAGAGATACAATAATTTTTTGAAAGGCTTAATTATTCATCAACAGCAAATGAGCTGGACTTTATTAGCATATTTTTTTCCTTTTTGTTATTTGCCCTTGAAACACTCTTTTGGAAAGTAGTAAAATTTTTTTTTTTAAAAAAATAGCAAAAAAATTTTTTTACATTTAATTAGCCCTAGTTTGTCTTCCGGGGAATCTTGGATATTGTTTCAGTTATATGAATTTTGGGGAAAAATTTTTTTTTTTGTCCCATATAGCGACAAAATTGATTATTTTACAACAATTACCGGCAGATTATTAGCCCTTAAAGTTTGTTTTCCGCAGATTCTATCTGAAGTTGCTTCTTTTTCTCGCCGAATATCGTTTTATTTTTGAACAACAATAGCGTCTTAATTAAAATTTTCAAACTAATTAGCAGCAAATTCCCGGGAAATTATGGTATATTTCGCCACCCAATTCGCCGGTGTTGTTTCACTAAGTTCATATACAAATAAATACAATTTCAAAAATTTCCCCTTCAATTTTCCAAAGACAGAAAGAACTTATTATTTCCATAATTTTGGGAGCTAAAAAACACTCTACTATTTTTATTTCGGGGAATATTTTAAAAAAATTTTACAGAAATATTATCGTTTATATTCACTAAATTTCAAGAGTTTAAAAAAAATTACAACAAACTACTAACAACAAAAAAACTATCACATACTCAAATGATTCCTTTGTCGCCCGATCAACTTATGACCGCTTTTTTGTGACGTCAGTTGAATGTTAATTATTAAAAAAAGTATCCCCGATTGATGATCCAAAATTATTGATTCCAGCAATATAATTTTTTTTGCCATTTCCCCAGACAATTTACGAACATACCACAAATCAAACTACCTACGTACTACAATAAACCCCCAATGAAAAGTTAAATCCCCGAAGATTACGGAGCCACTTAATATCCCCATGGGGTCCCGCAGTGAACGCCTCCATACCATTTGCCAGGAAAACTTGAAATGACCATATTTCCCGTAGGTACTCAAGATTTTAAACCAGGTGCCCAAATTTTCAAAGTGACAGGTACCGTTTTTGGAGGTTATTTTTTGGAGGAAACTGATGAAAATTTTCCCAAAAATTTTCTTCAGGTTTCCCCTCAAGTTAAATTGTGGTATTATTTCGAAATATACAGGGATAGGTGCTACCCCAAAAAATTTTTAAATTTTTTAATAATAAGGGTCCTATTCGGTGGGGGGCCGATCTCAGATTTTTCCCCAAAATTTTTTTTTTTTTAGGGCTATTCAAAAGATATTGTTTTTACTACTCATTTTTTTTATTTGGATGATCTGAAATGAAGATTCATCCTGAAAATTACGCCTAATATTATGAGGGCGACTTGTTCCAGAGAACCGAATAGCTGTTTCAACCCGTCTCTTGTCTAATGGGTGTCACTTTGAAAATTTTTTTTTACTTATATTTAGATTCTGTTTTTATAAATTGATACATCGTTTTATTACATTGTTATTAATAATTTTTCCCGAAACATCTCTTCAGTTTCGAAATTTTTCCATATTCAAAATGATTTTCATACAATTCCAAAAAAAACTGAAATGTCACCATTATTTTGAATACCCAGTATATGTTACTAATTTTCAGTCAGATGAAAATATAAATTATGATATAATCATCGTATATGGAATGCCGCATAGTCCTGATATTGAATTTCACAATATAGAATATTATACCATTTTTTAATTTTTTTTCAATATGATGGTCGTAAAAGTTTTCAAGAGGATCTATTCTCAAATATTTAGTTCCTAAAAAAATTTTTAAAAAAGTGTGTGTATAAAAATTATATTTTTTGGGAAAAAATATACACCACCTTCATTAGCTCTAGAAGATTTTTCAATTTCTATACCAGAATTGTGACTTTGGGGAAACCCCATATTTTTCCATCCATATTCTCCCTTTTCCCCTTTTTTTTTTTCCGCCCTTCTTCAAATTTTTTTTAAATTTTTTATAAATCATCCATGGTTGGCTTTTTTTTTTTCATCAACATTTCTTCCTCATATGTGTTTTTAAATTTTTCTTTCCCAAATTTTTGTTTTTATTCCACAACTCTTTAAAAGTATATGGGGAAGAGATCTATAATCTGGGGAATATTAAATTGTCGAAGAGTTACTATTGATACCATGCATTGATGAGTATTACAAATAAAATTTCAAGATATATTTCATTTGTTGTCCTTTCTTTTGTATATAGGAGAAATTTTATTGATTGTTTTTCCTGAACTTTTTAATATATTGTACTTTGTTACAAGATTCATTGGATAAAAAGATTTGTATGTATGAATTAATATGTTCATTTTATAGAGCTCCAGTTATATATAATTTTTATTTGAAATACCGGGTGACAATAGGGGTAAAGGGGGCCATATCTCCTTCACTTATCAATTTGAGTGCAATTCAACGATATACATTATGTACCCTTTCTTTTTTTTCAAAACGTAGAGAGCCATCAACAAAATGAAATCAATCTGAAAAAAGGGGGCAACATGACATCTATTCATCCTTTCAAACTTTTTCTCAGAATGGTAAAAAATGAATTTCCAAAAAAATCATTTTTCAATATGTAAGATCATAAACCCATTACAGAAAAGATAACTTTGATATAATCAAAAGTTTGAATAAATCAACGATGAAACAGTGAAACATTAACGTACAAATTATTTTTACAAGTCCATTATCCTGTTTTCATTAAGAGTTTGAACCATCGAAAAGTAATTTTATTTATTGATGACCAATGATATGTTTGAAGATTGCCTGTTTTCCCAACACATAGACTGTTCATTTTTGTACACCTCATCAATTTATCGTTCGTGAGCAGGAATTTCCTGAAATGGGGCTCAACTCTATCTTTTCCGTCCTCCAAAGAATTGGTTCCCTGAGTATTTTTTGGTTTTTTGTAACCCTTAAAAAAAAAAACAATGGGGGTTAAACCCGGGTCTGGCCCTCTGATTGGCATTTTTTCCAATCCATCTCGCCCATAGGTATCACTAAGATATTTCTGAAAAATTTTTTTGCAGTATGTGGCCCCCACCATCCTACTAAAAACATTTTTTCCCCTGCTGTTCTCCGGTAAATCGTTGATATTATTTTGAATATCGTTCTCAAGATTCGTAGATTTTGAAAAGGCCCATCAAAAACAATTGGTACAATGATTCTCACCCCCGGGTTCCTACCCAGACGTTGAATTCAAATTTTTTCTTGAAAATTACCTTATTGATTATGTTGAAAACAACGAAATTTGTTCTTAAGCCATGATCCAACGGCGGGGGGCAACCGGGATTGAGTGTCAAGGTTGGGCGTCGAATGTGTCCCCTTTCCCCAGGCGCATGTAGGATCACGGTTTCAGACGGGGACACGCAACGGTTGTAGTTTTTTTTAAACCGGCAGTGTTGGCAAAAAAATGAAAAAATTTGGTTTTATTGCAATCACTATTTGCTCTTCAATTTGTTTCCAGGCATCATGAATAAATTTCCCCTGTTTTATTTTTGGGGCCCCCGCCCTAGCCGCGTCTTCGGATCAATTCAATTAAAAGAGTTTTTTTAATTTTTTTGTCGTTACATAACCATTCTACTATTTACAATTTTGCCCCATAAAACAGATCTTCCTTTCGATATATAAGGCCACCCGCTTGCCATGCCGGTGGTGGGCGAAGGGATGTCCTGCTGGTGTTGGGCCTGGGGTAAATCTAAGGGAGGTTTTCTGGGGTGGGTTTTCGCCCCTACCATTGTTTAGGGAGAATTGCTTGGGGGTCGGTATTACGATCATTGTATTCCATTTTTTTCGTTTGGGTTGTTTGAATTAACGAATGTGTTTCCCGGGAAAAGGTTAAAGACAAAAACCGGTCGTCATTGGATCGGTAAACACGTGTTGAACGGCACGCCCGGCCCTTTTGAACCGTGTTCATTCACCGACAAACGACGAGACTCACCGCGCCCACCGAAGATCGCCAAATACCCATCCGACGGCGCGTGGACTGGAAGATTGGCGCGAGAAGTTACTCCCCCCCGTTGATCCTGGCTTTAGCATACGATGTTTTTGCCCACAAGATAAACTTTTACCTTCAACGGTATTTCGCATAGGAAAAAACAAATGAAGCATTTTATTTTCAAACTCAAAACCGTTCGCCGGACGAGAAAAAGGCAAGAGACCATTTTTATGAGAAGATAGATGACAAACAAAAAATATTTATTTGGAAAAAAAATGGCGTATCAATTTTGATCAAAAAAATTTGGAGGGGATGTTAATAGGGCGCCAATTGATGAAAATCAAGAAATATTCATCACGGAAAAAAAAATTTTTTTATGGGTACTCTGCATGTACCAACGTTGAAAAAAAGCACAGCGGTTTCAGAGATATTGGGAAAAATGACTTTTTTGTTAACTTTCAACATCCTGATTCAGAAATAAAGCGGGGCAGACCTATGTTCATATAAAGAATTTTTCTTAAAACATCTAAGGATTATCGCCCTTAGGATCAGATTAAATTATAAACACCCTAAAATTATATGTGAATTTACGTCATGATTTTTTTATCCATTAATTTAAAATTTTCATGGCAAAAGAACAAAATAAATAACAAACATATAGTTACCTACTCGTTCAAAAAAATTTCTATTTTTTTTTTAAAGAATTTGAACCTACAAATGACTAATTTGAGAGAACCTAATGTCAACAAATCCAAACGCAAGGCCCCCTTTGAACCCGTTACACGAACGCATTTTCCCAAAATGCATAATTTCTTTATTTTAGTTTGAAATTGATTCAAGTGTAATGGCAAATTATATTGTTTGAAAGGTATTGACGTGTTTTTTTTGAAATTCGTATTTCTAAAACTGACAAATTTCTAATTGAAAAAAAAAAGATAAACCCCCAAAAGGGGGTTTTAAAGATTAGAATAATACGCTGGAAAGGATTATAATGAGGGTATCCCCAACTAGTCGATTGTTGAAAAATTTTGGAAACAATGCCATACGAATTACGGTCATATATTTGAAAATATTATTTGAATAAAAGTTCTAATATCAATGTACAGCTATGCCAATGTTATTGATCACTGAAATTGCAAAATCTTTTAAAGCCAAATTGGCCATATTGAAGATTTCATTGACACGGTCCAATAATTTAGATCAAATTGAATGGCATTAAGAAATTGGATAATAAAATTCATTATTCAAATTTAGATTAGGTGCCATTTTTTGGGTAAAATGTTGTAAGTTCCCGTAAAATAAGTGATAATTCACGGCGAAATATTTTTTTACAATAGTGAAATATTTTTGGGAATGTGATTATAGTTGAATTCGTAATCATTAATTTCATGTATGAAATCATAACTCGAACTTGATAAAACTGATTTCATTGATGTAGAAATGGAATTTAATTGTAAAATATAAACTCAAGGTTATTATTCGACTATTTCCCTCATTATTCCTGAGCCAATCAAATGGCCGAAATTTCATACAGAAAACCAATCAGATCAGATTTATAGTGATAAAACGTCTTTTCGCATTTTTTATACCGATAAAATGACAGTTTATTTGATATTTTTTATGAAAAACGACACAAGGTGCTGTCAAAATTATATGTCAACGCATTATTCCTAAATAGGGAAACAGGAAATGCAAAATTGATTAATTAAGGATTCCGAATGGAAATTTCAGCAATTTGAATTTTAATTGAAATATACCCTTTTCAGCATGTTGCCCTCAGGGTTTTTAAGAAGGCAAAAGAATAATTGAATACCATTTTCAAATACAACAACAGTTCCCCGTGGTGTAGGTTTGGTGTCAGTCTCACACCAATCAATCAAAACACCCGGGACGTTCCGGGTTCCATTCCACTTCAAGCAGCTTTTTTTTAACGGTTTCAGATCAAAAAATATTTAATTTGATAGTGAAAATTTATATTTTATATATATATATAAAATAATATAATTAATACATATATATATAATATATATATATATATATATATAATAAAATATATATATATATATATAATATATATATATAATATATTATAATATATATACAAATATATATATATATATATAATAATATATAAACATAATATTTATATATAATATATTTTATATATATACATATATTTATAAATATATATAATATATTATATATATATATATATATAAAATATTTATTTTTATATTTTTATTATAATATTAAATTCTTTTATTTTTAAATGGCCCAAAATGGGAAAAAAACTAAATTACAAAATTTTAATTAAATTTAATATTATATATATATTAATATTTTAATATATAAAATATATATATATATAATATATATAAATATATATAATATTGAAAAACCTGGGAAATGGTTTGGGAAGACAATTTATTTATTGGAAGGTGGACTTGAAGGAGAGAGGGAAGAGTTAGGATATGAAAGGGAAAAAAAAAACCAATGCCAATTTAATAAATTTGGACAGGCCACCGATTGGATGGGTGAAGGAAAAAGAAGGATTAATCCTTTTGTACACCCAAATATTTTTAATATTATGACCCCGAAATTGAAAAGAAGAATGGACAAGAAGCAAGGCAGTGGAGGAAAATTTTGGTAGAAAGAAAAACTTTTAATGAGATTAAATTTTTTATTTTAAAGGGGGTTGATAAAACAAGGAATGGATTGGGAGTTTGAAAAGGGGAAAGGAAATGACCCAATATGAAAAGAAGAATTTAAATGGTATTTTGGACAAATGTATTTTTTGTAAAGGAAAGGAACAGTAAAAATAAATTTTGGAATTGGTTTGGAAATTTAAAAATTTAATTTGTAAAAATAAGACCCAGCAAATATTGGAAAAGGTAATTTAATTTGAAAGGAAAGATTAAAGGAGGTGAAATAATATAGCAGGAAAATGTTTTAAAAAATTGTTGAAAATTACAAGTGGAATTTAAAATAAAAAATAAAAATGGTTATTTTATTTTGAGGGTGGAAAATGAATAAATGTTTAAAAAAAATAATGTGAATAGGAGAATGGAAATTTAAATGAGGGGGAGGAGGAAAACCCAAACAATTTAAAAGAAATTGCATTTCGAAACAATGAAGACTTTGGGAAACGAACTGAAAAGAAATATATTGGGGGCTGCAGACTAATGGGACAAAGTAAAACAAAACATCATCCCTAAGGGGAAAAAACCCTTTAGAAAATAATGAATACAAGTTTAATTTTGTTGGGTTCGTTAATATATTGCATGAAAAAACAGGGATTTCTGAAATTCCAACCCTAGTAAGTGCAACACTCACACTTGAGAGTTCATAGAATATTTCGACATATATAACCTCCTTCGGTTTTTTAAATGATTACCTAGGGAGAGAGAACACCCCCTCAAAATAAAATCGTATACCTCGGTGGTAGATAAATGAGGTATGAGTTTGAGGCGTTACAAACTCTCAAATTTCCTAAAATTGAAAAAAGTTAAATATTAGAAATCGGTTTGTATTTTGAAATGGATGAGTTATCATTATATAGGTCGAAAGAAGGCCTTTTTTGTTCCACCCCATATTTATTGATAAAAGGTATCAAATCAATCAAACAATTTTCGAACCTCTAGAATCCGCTTGCGCGAAACCGAGGGTATATGGTAGTTATGAATATTTTATTTTTATATTTTAGCCTAGTATGAGTACAGATATGGAAGCAAAGTTTCCAGACATTCTTGAATCAACAAAGCTGATAGGAAACAGACTGTTCGGTGAAAATATAGTCAGTTATCTTTTATATTCTGAAAATGTTCCTTATGTTTTTGAGTCAATAATGAAATATGTATTTCGGTGAAATATTCAATATTTGTCCATAGTTATCAGGAAATTCTAAGGAAAACTCCTATACGACATTACGATTATAGTGAAAAATGAACATGGTTGCTTCAAAATGACAATTTCTCTGATACGACAAAATTTAAAAAATATTTTCAATATTTATATTTTTCCTACCAAATTTCATGCTTTTGAAACTTCCGCCAAACTTGGACCAATTCAAACGTATCATTTGACAGCCACACAATTGAACTCAGTCTCAGATTTCAAGTACTCGAAGAAGTTGATGAGGCAACTTCATAAGCTTCATTTACTCATGAAGTATTTTTGAACGGTTTTATTTAGCTTGCCCTGGTTGTTTTTTGTTTGGGTCAAATCAAGTAATGGAAATTTTACCCCCTTCCTGTAGACAGATTGATCTGATATTTGGCTTTAGTTCCGATATTTGGCTAGTTCCGATGACAATACAATTTAATATATTCAGTATCATTGTAAATCCAAGATGGCCGCCGCTACAAAATGGCGGATTACATATTTTTTCACAACTCCCTCAATATGGGTATTAAATGAAAGGGCTTGACTAGTAGAATGGAGTACACGTTGATAAAAAAAGCAAATACAATATGGCTGCCAACAAAATGGCCGATTACATTTTTTTTCACAACATCCTAAATATGGGTATCAAATGAAAGGAATTGACTCGTAGAATACTGTACACTACGACAAATTTCAAATCTAAGATGACCGACGGCACAAAATGCCAGATTTCATATTTGTTTCAATATGGGTAATGGGTATCAAATGAAAAGGCTTTACAAGCAGAACTCAGTGCATGGCGGATCGAAGAGTTTAGACAGTCTATACTTACATTAAAACTGAATTCTAGGCATCTAATCAAAAATGAGAACACTATGGTACAAATAATAATAAAACAAAAACAAACAAAAAAAAAATAAAAACTGAAAACTTGAAATAAAATAAGTAAAAAACAATTTTTGAGTTAAACGGTTTTATTGAAAAAAGATAATAATGATGTGGATAATGTACTAAACGCTAACAAATAATTCGGTAGGTCTTAGGTACCAGTCAACACACCACTCTACTCATCAATAAAAAAAATAAAATCGTGGGGCGTATCGTAACCTGGGTAAATATGTTGATAGCATTTATAATGATATGAGCGTTTGACTGTTGATAAAAATTTCACGCGCCCAACGATTTTTTTTTTGTCTGATCAATGCCCTAGATTGATAAGAGAATGGTGTGTTGACTGGTACCTAAGACCTACCGAATTATTTGTTGGCGTTAGTACAATCCACATCATTATTATCTTTATTTCAATAAAACCGTTTAACTTAAGAAACAAATTTAGTTATTTTTTCGTAGTTAAATTGACATTAAGCCCACGAATCAGCCCTTCCTCCATCCCCTCGTGTGTATGACAACATTATTGATCATCTTGTCCAGTTTCAATTTTTTTCCACTGAAAAATTCCAGATGCTTGGTGTATAAGCAACGATTGTTGTGATATATAAAATAAAACATAGTAACCCTTAGGAATATACATTATCGGATTATACATATGAATTAATGACAGACAGAACGCCTGCAGTCTTTCCAACCAATTTCTAGGAAAGTTTGTAATGAAAGATGAATTAAAAGTCGAAGCGTTTTGGCTGTTAGACAGTGTCATCCTCAAGGTATGCGCCTTATGGGAAAACTTATTTATGAAGGGTTTTTCGACAAAAATGTATTCCTGGTAGAAGTTTGTGCATCCCCTAAAACTAAACATGCACCAACAGAATTTGATTTTGAGACAGGAGTAAAGTACCCTTATTTTGAAAAATCTCGGGAAATGTTATTAGGAAAAGTTGCTAAAACGATAAATAGACAACATCCTGTATACGACGGTTTTCTGAAAAGCCTGTAATATTACAAATTATACAACTATTGAATTAACCATTGTCAAAAATTAAGAATAAAATAATTTTGAAATAATTAGTTCAAATTTATTTTTATTATTGAAACATCAAATAAATAAGTTTTCGGCACAAACTAATTACATTTTTTTGTGGAGTTTTTCTTGTCCAAAATAATTGTTTTAAGTTGGAATTGAAAACAAACCAATGTTTGACATCAAGTACTTGACATATTTGCTGAATATTTATTACGTAGTTATTGTTTATTTTGTTAACGTTTGATAATAAGTACTATTTAAATAATATTAAGATGCTTACAAAAGAAGAAAAAGTTGAGATTATATTGTTGGGTGGGGAAAATACTCCAAGCAGACAAGTTACGGACATTTTTAATGCCAGGCATCCTAATCGCAATGTAAATCACACTACAGTAACCCGTATTTTGAATAAATTCAAAGAAACAGGCAGTATTAATAACAATTCCAAAACACCTCACACAGCTGCAAAAGTATCTATAGAAATGGAAGAGGAAGTGTGTTTAAAAGTTATTGAAAATGGTAAGACATCAATTGAACAAATATCGACATCTCTTTCACAACTAACACACATTCACAACTAATGGAACAGTAAGTTCACAGAACTGTAGATGGTGGGCTACAGAAAACCCTCATTTCACTATAGAGTGCAAGGACCAATACTCATTTAAGGTAAATGTCTTATGTGGACTGTTAAACAATACTGTAATTTTTACAACAAGATTTATTACCAATTTTAAATCAAATGCCGCGTAGACAAAGAGATATGATTTCGTATCAGTTAGATGGAGCTATGTTCACTGTAGTGACAATTTTTGTACGACAATTTTTAAATGAAGCATTTAATGGAAAATGGATAGCACGTTACTCAGAGTATCCAATGCTAGCCAGATTTAACCCCAATGGATTTCTTCTTTTGGGGTTTATTGAAGAACGAAGTTCACAAACATCGTCCTTTTAGGGATAGAGAACATTTAAAAACTGTGATTAATAATTGTGTGAGGGCCATACAACTGGAGCACATTACGAATGCAGTCAACCATTGTGTAAGAAGAACCGAACTAAGCATGTTGCGGCAAGGACATCATACTGAGATGTAAAATACTTCTTTTGGAAACATGCTTTTGTTTTCAAAGCAAATATAAGAATTATTTTGGACAAGAAAATCTCCAGAAGATCAATGAGTTTGTGCTTAAATATTTATTTTATTTTGATATTTTGTGATTTGATATTATTGAATATTTAGTTCTTGTTACAATACTGTATAATTTTGAGCAATTTTCGGTGTTAACAAAAAATAAAAATAACTTTACAGCAAAAACTTGGAAAATATTCTACTCTTAAAAAAATTGACAGTGATTAACACAATAGTTGTGAAATTTGTAATATTACAGGCTTTTTAAATAACTGTCGTATACAGGATGTCTATTTATGGTTTGTAATTTTTTTTTAATGGGTAAAAAATAAAACTTCACTTAATGGCCATGACTCAAATCTGAATGTATTTTCCAACAACTTTTCAACATAACATTTCCCGAAATTTTCCAAAATAAGGGTTTACTTGTGTCAAAATCAAATTTTTGAATGTTCCTCGTATATTAGGGTGTTTTACTATATTTTGTTGGTGCATGTTCAGTTTTAGTGAATGCACAAACTCTTGCCAAGAATAAATTTTTGTCGAAAAACCCTTAATAAATAAGTTTCCCATATGGTGCATACTTTGAGGATGACACTGTATATTCAAACCTGACTGGAGGGTGAATACTTTGTGTTCCTGAATGCTGAGAAATGAAAATGAAAATGTTAAAAACTATAGTTTATTTAAATTTCGAAGAAGAAATACAAGTCAAATGAAACATGATTATAAAAACGAAAATGAAATTTGTGAAAACCATAACAGTTATCAGACCTTGAAATTAATTTTTTTTTTGTATTTATTTTGAATAAAAACTTTTATTTTCAACCAGTTTTTGTTTTTAAATATTTCGGAGAACTTCAAAATAAGATCATCACATTCAGCTTTTTTGGGGGGTCGGCATTCTTTAATGTGACTTTTAAAGTATGTAGTTACAATTTTTTTTTGTTGTTCTGTCCAAGGAATGAGCACTCGTTTTTGTCCTATCAGTTTTTTCTTCATTTCGCAATTGATATTCACTTTTTCGGTTGACACATTCCCTTCTTGGTCATTATTGACATTCTCCTCCACCAATACATTTTCACGCGGATCGAGGTCAACATTTGATTGCACCATTAAATCTTCCTCCAAATTCAAATTTATTTCATCTAAAGATTTTCCCCTTGAACTGACCAGCTTCACCGTTTTCCATGAGTATAAGTAGTTTTGATATTCTGGCGGTTTGGTAGATATCATCAGGAAGTCAGTATGATGCTCGGTGGATTCCTAATGTATGACCCATAAACGAAGCCAGTTGTTCCATGTCATTTTCGGACATATTGAATAACTGAGTCAGGGTTGCCAAATGCTTTCTCAACCGAGTACAGGTAAGAGAATCCGGGTTTTTAGCTCCACATAGTAGTGCATACTTCCTCAATACCTTATAACCAATAATTGGCCCACCGGTTGTTGGATTCCCAAAGAGGTAATCATTGGGTCTTTGGAAACAATTATGTCTGTATTTCAAAATGATATCCAGATGCTCTTGGACATCTCCACTAATCAACACTGGTACTCCCCGTCCTCTCTTGCCTCTTATCACAATTCTTTTGAATTTATTCATTAAAATCTTCTCTGTTTCAGATATTGCTTCTGAAAATTCCTCATAGGCTTGACTGTTCCGATTCAGGATGGCAGATTTATAGGTCTCGAGAAAAAGTCTCTGGAGTTCGCCGGGGCGCCTTCTATTCAATAATAATAATCGGCAATATATTGTTTCCAACAAAGTAATATATGATTGTTGATCATGAGAATTCTCTTCTAATTTTGATAATGCAGCATTGGCCTTATTAAGCAGGCATTCCTTTAGCAGTTTCAGATCAGTAGCAAGAGGGACTAAACTCACTTTGTTCCATTTTTGAATATTCAAATCACTTGCAGCTTGACTGGATACATCAAATCTCCAGTTTCCTTCTATCAATTGCACCAAAGTTTTCAATTCTGCTTCGGCATTGGCAGTCTGTATTGTTGGAAGTAAATTAGATTTTTTCAAGGTATGTACAAGTGCTATATCGCAGCACTGCTTCAGAGTTGTACCCATATTTAAAGCAAATGTAGGTGATTGATAGCGTTGTTTATTCGTGTCAAACTTTGAGGCAGCTTTGGTTGCAGAAACTAATACGTCATAATTTTCAGGTCGTAGAGCCCCAAAAAAATCTTTGATGGAAGGTTTAAATATTTTTGCCTCAATTAGGAGTCTAGCCAATTCTCTCATTTTCCTGGAGGCTATCGTAACAAAATGTTTTTCCCTATGTATTTTCAAATATCTTGCTGCGAATGCACATATGAGTGGATCTTTTTTGGCTACAAGAGAAACTCGATCAGCTCTCATGCGGGGAAAAACTTCCATTTTTAACTGAGGGTCTATTCTTAGGTGACGTAATAAAAAATTTGTGCATCAGTTTGGGAATTTCTTGCAGATGTTTCTTTGGTTGGATTAGCATCACACTGTTTACGATGTCTCCATAAATTCCTTGCAGAATAAAATCCCAAACAATAAGTACATGGTAGATAATTCGTATCTTCTGCACCTTTCTTCACTGGTTTCACCACTTCATTACTTGTCAGATAATTTCCTTTTTTTCTCAAAGCCTGAAGTAAGCCTTTTCTCTCTTTACTTAAAGGAGGTAATGCAAGAATTTTTTGAACTTCCAGTTCTGATTTATGGTTTCGCGATAAATGTCTAGGAAAATTCGATACGGATGTTTCACAAAAATAGCAGAAAACTGTTTTCTTGGAATTAATATTGGCTGCTATTTCACTACTATTTACGACTTCCGAAGCAGATTTTTCAATGTATCCGTTATCTGTATAATGTGTTATTTCATTATCAATTTCTTCGTCTTGAGGCACCTTTGACTCAGTGCGATAATGAACAACTTCATTATTCTTATTCATAAAAGCCCTTTTCATTGGAAACAACTCCATTGTTAGCATCTTCAGACAAGCTGCCGGGAGAAGAAGGGGGCGAGACAAAAATCTGAAGGAGAGCTCAGCGATATTTCCTGAAAAATAGGTAAATTAATTTTTATGTCCTTCACGAAATTGGAAACTTCAAATACCGAAGAACCAGAACTCCCAGAAGGAATATAGTCAGAATCTGACCCATCATCAGGAATGGTAGACTCGTTATCCGAGATATTTTGTTCCTAAAATGAAAAAAAAGTTACGAATTTGTGTCAACATTGCACTCTCCCATAAATGGGGATCCATCAATTATTGTGAATGTACCAGATTGATACAAAATATATTACATGTTGTAGATTTACTGCCTCAGCATTAGTGCCCATGGGTATAAAAAAATTAGCTGACTAGTTTTCAGAAAATGGAGTTTCAAAATGGAAAAATGGTGATTTTTCCTAGAAGTTTTCTTGCAATTCTAAGAAATTTTCAGAATGCGGGATTTTTAACATAATTTCTGTGAAAATATACGTTATATTATGTAACCTACCATATAGATATGAAAAGAAAAACGCAAAAATACCCTTATTCATGCATTTCAGTTTATAATTTAGAAGGGGAAATTGTAATATTGGCACTGGAAACCACCAAATGATTCCCTTTCGAAATTGCAAAAATATCTTCAACGGCAGAATAACTAGAAATTTGAAGTGAAAAAAAAAGTTGTTATTATATTTTGATATTCTTCAACGTTAATACTCAGAGATTTTCCAATGTGATCCATAATATTCATTATTACCTCTCCTGTGGCGTAAAGAGATAGAGTATTCGATTTTTCATACCCTGTCACTTAGAGAAAAAATATTAATGAATTTCTTCATTTTCTGATACAGAGAAATATAGAAATGATGATTTCGAAAAGTTTTTGAGTTTCAGCAATTTTCATGTCACCTACAAATATCTTTCTGAAAAAAATCCCCAATAGTGGACAAAACACATAAGAAACATAAACTCCCTATTTTTTTTGAATAACATATACCTGTTGTTGTTCTCCCATAGAAATATTCGATTCATTTGGTATGGAATCATCAGACGATGTTATACTGTTTTCTTGAATGGAAGAAGTATTTGCTTGTGGAGAAAGGGGTCTGTTGCAAAACCATTTATTTTTCCGTTTGTTCCTAGAGTTTGATGAGGTAATTGTATACTGCAAAAAATCCAATTACCAATGAATTTAAAAGATTATGATATACTCACATAATCTGATGAAAATTGAAAAGGTCCCTGTTCCATACTGAAAAGTAAACCACAAATTACTAACTTATTTACATTTATATTTTCTACATCTATCAGTCCTACTCGCTGTTTTTGGTTTCACTCCCACAGCCCCCTTCATTCTCGACTGTTTTTTTTTCATGACAAAAATTTCGAGAATTGGTTTGTTGTTGATTGGGAAAGTTTGCCTGGCTTTCGATGAATTAAAAGGACTATTTTTTGATATCATTTCATTAATCACATAATTCCAAGAATTCCCTCATAATTGATAGTAGGCCCCTGTTCTCAAGACAAAAAAATATCAATCTGACGGAACCGCAGAGTGATTGAAATATTTTTCAACAATTGATTTGCAGAGTCCGCCTGAGTAATGATATTTTTCACATTCAATAGAAGATCTGGGCAGAAGACAGAAAGAAATTAGGATAATACATTATAGTTGTATACTTTGTGCTGATACATGAATGATTCTAACAATATACCTACTTCTTTTGATATATGTTTTGGATCTATGTATACTTAATCAGTTGAGATTACATCAGAAACTGTTTCCGATAATGAACAGAGATTGTAATTTAATCTAAAATGGTATATCTTGAAATGAAAATAATTTAAAATAATTACGAAACAAGTATAAGACGAAATTTGAAACTTCACATATAACTTCTGATCTATATTAACTGCACACCCCAAAGAAAAATACTGAAAATTTTCTTCACACTTTTTTATTATTTCATCACATTCAAAGCTCATATAATTTAATCAACATAAAAAGGAATATTGTTCACATCAATAAATTCCAAAAATTAGTAGATGAAATACATCGATATTTCACAAATATACAAAACAATCAAATTTTTGTAGACAAAATTGTAATCAGTGTTCCATCAAGATATATGAACACAAATGAAAAACTTGTGTTAGCAATGAGACTGAACTTCGCTGTTGCTCCTAGGCAATTCTAGGAATGGTCACAGCCACAGTTCAAAATTTTATCACCAGAAGTTACTGGTGATTACAAATCTAAATGCAAAAACACACTATATCACACTAGAAATAATTCAAATGCCTAAGAGAAAAATGCAATTGAATCTTTTTGATCAGATGATCAAATCAAAATACTTTCAGCTTCTGAAAGTAATGCCACAGTTACCATGAACACAGTCGAATATGAAAACAAATTGAGTCATATGATCTCAAAGATATACAAAATTCAGATTCTGACCATTCCTCCACAACACTGAAAAATGTCTACAAAAAAATGAATGAAAACCCAACAAAATCAATAGGACAAAAAGTACACAGAACTTAAGCCAAACACAAGAATATACTTTCGAAAACAGGACGCACACAACTTGTCTCATACAACAGCAAACCTCCACATTACTATAGTCTACCAAAAATCCACAAATTCAATATATCATTGTTCCATTGCATCTCCGAGTGAGAAACTAGCCAGATCGCATCCTAACACCTCTATCTGGAAACAGACAATTTCATAAGAATACCCCTCATTTTATAGAGAAACTAGAAGGATAACAAATCCCAAATGAAGTCCTTTTAGTGAGTTTGGATGCATTATTGAAAGATAGAACAATGATATAAGTAATACTGGAACTCCTGAAATTATGAACAGAAAAAACATATTTCCAATTCAAAAAAACTTTTTAACAAAAAATTAAACCGACGAAATACGGAACTGAGAAGTAAAAAATTAAAATGAAACCTTCCCAGTCTCAGTAACTAAGCTCCTAAACTAATGTAAGTAACTAATTTTGAGTCGGCGCCAAACAAACAAGCAAATGAAGTAGGTAAGGCGTAAAAGGATGGCATCGAGTTGCGCGTGACATTCTTATAATTTTTTCGAAGTAATTTAATGATGTTCGTTGATTGTTCGTTTGGCGCCGACTCAAAATTAGTTACTTACATTAGTTTAGGAGCTTAGTTACTGAGACTAAGAAGGTTTATTTTATTTTTAACTCTTCAGTTCCGTATTTCGTTGGTTTAATTTTTTGTTAAAAAGCTTTTATTTTTCTATTTTTTGTGGCTAAAATCTACTAATTACTACCTACTTGTTTTTTGATTACTTTCAAAATACCCACCTCACTTCAACTATTACCAGTTAAATAATATGATTATCTACTTCTACTATTTGTTGTAATATAAATTATTTTTGTTGTTCTGGTTAGTTTATTTCATTACTTTGTATATAATTCCATCCTCTCATAATATAATGATTTTGACGGATGTGGAACAAAAATAATGTCAGTAGCGATCTGTCATTGTCAACTACGTATGTGTCTGCCAATGTTCACAAGTGAAAAATCAATTATCCCCTATTTTCTACCCGTGAGGGTGGATGATTTCATTCGAAATCCAAATATAAGATATACACTATCTATTGAAAAAGAATAATCGAATCGAAGAACCCAGTACAAAGTTATGCCTGATAGAATCGGTTAACGGACCAGAATTCAGAGGGTGAGTGATCAATATCCTTCATTTTGCTACCCTTAGGGGTGGATTTCATTTTAAATTCAAATGGGACATAATTATCGGAATCGGACGTCTCAGTAAAAAGTTATGGTGATGATACATAAAAAAAATAATCGAAAAAATTTAATATACGCGTCGACTAGAGAACCTCCTCCTTTTTGGTTTCGTCGGTTAAAAATGCATTCTCTCAATAGGAGTTCGACATGGCTATGGGATCCCCATTACCTTCCATTTTGAGTAATATTTTTATGGAATACTTTGAGGAATCTTACATTGAAACATATCAAAATAGTTGAGATATGTTGATGATGTTTTCGCCGTCTGGAACCAGGACACAGATGAATTGAATTGATTTTAAGATCATATGAACCAACAAGAACCAACGATAGAATTCACAATGGAATCAGAGGGCAATAACCAACTTTCCTTTCAAGATGTCATGATAAAAAAATCAGATCATTTCAACATATTTGTTTTTCGAAAGAATGCAATATAACAGAAGACCTTGAAGAAGAAATTGTGTTGATAAGATCCATACTGAGGAACAATGCGAATCCAGATAAATTTCATGAACAACAAATTACAAACAACAATACATAGTACAATCGAATAATAAATTCAGTACAGACCAACCATCAATACATTTCCAAAATAACATAATACCCTCGGATTAGCTGAGTGGATTAAACGCACTGGAACAAGTATGACATCAGAAAAACTGTCAGAACAACATCAAAATCGATCCTCACACAACCATCAATACATTTCCAAAATAACATAATACCCTCGGATTATCTGAGTGGATTAAACGGATTGGAACAAGTATGACATAAAAAAAACTGTCAGAACAACATCAGAATCGATCCTCACACAAAAAAAAAAAAAATACAGAAGAAAAAAATGTTTATACAATATACCTTGTTCTTGAGGCTGAAGTTATATTGGCGAGACATCCAGACCGTAAAAAATGCGTCAGGACGAACATTGAGATTAAATTAAGAATCGACAGGTCACAGGTTCGAAATTATCAGAACATATTTTGAAATCCAAATGCGTCCATATGGTAGAATGTAATAAAACGACAATTCTAGCCAAAGAACCCCATAACAAGAGGAGAAAACTAAAATTTGGCAGAACGGTAATGGATTGACTCCATTATCCTAACAACTCTCCATACATTAAATAAATAAGACATGGTCTCCTCATACTTTTGACATCAGTCAAAAAAGAATATGTTCGAAAAACACATTGCGAGAAATACAGTGAGAACTGAGAGACCCATCCATATTCAAAAAAGTATCTTTTAATTCAATGTTTTGTGATTGTGGAAGATTATAATCCCAAAGAAAGAGTCAAGAATGAGTATTCTTCCACAAAAAATAAGTTTCAAACAATACTGAAAATGAATTTTTGCCCTATTTATGTATGCAATTATATCGTCAGAAAAGTTAATTGAAAAAAAAAATCAAGCTAGTATCACATTAGTCCCAACGAAAGGGGCTGAGTTTATTTCTCAAAACTCATTGACATTGAAAAACTTGGATTCCTACCTCAAAATATCTTGGAGTCTAATGTATCACCCACAATTTTGAATTTATATACCAGGTGTCAACGGATTTATTAGCAAGGGGGTGTTAACTTTTTCAACCTTTGATATAGAGCACGAGAAGACTTTTTGATGTTTCCGTGATTTCTAAAGTCATAACTCTCGAATTTCAAATACAAAACCTTGTTTACTTCTTAATATTTTTGGAAGCCCCAGAAAGTTATGGGGCCGATAGACTTTCTTCATTTTTTCGATACGTTTTTTCTGTTCCATTTTATATTGATATCTAGAGTACCTTGAATGAGCTTAAATCATCCTTAGCAACGGAAATATGTTTAGGAAAAAGGTCTTGATCCAATACTTTTCACTTTTAAATCATTTTTGAATGGCAACCTTAGGGACCCAATAATATCTTAGATTGTGGTTCTGAGAAAAATCCAAGGGAATCTTCAAATTTATAATAAAAACTCAGTTGGCCCTGGTAGATACAGCTATAGCTATTTGGAAGCTGTGAGTTCTCTCATTTATTCTTATTCTCTCACTCTGATCTTATTTCTTCTTACTACTGGACTCAGCATTCATTAGGAATTCAAAGAATTTTAAAATACTCCTTCAAGTTCTATAGTTGAGACTATTTTCAGTGAAACCGGAAATGCCGGAAAATAACGAACCCACCAAATTGTTTTTCGATATTTCCAGAATGAAGGTCGGAAAATAGATACAATTGAAAACAGGGAAGACCTTAGGTTGTTAACTACCCCACGCATAATTTTTCAATGTTGAAAAAGAATATTATCTCCAACCCCAAAAACAACAACAAACCAATTTTGAATAATTAAATAATAATCAATACTACTAATAATAAAAAATACCAATAATAATAAATACTAATTTTGAATAGAATCGAAACACAATCACAAAACTCTTCCGTTATACTGATTCATCCTCTCATAAAGATGTCATAATGCATTGTCACCAAAATAATGAACTCCTGCAAATTTCAGATCAAGTGGATCGAAATCAAATTGCAAGATTTGGCCCTGTTATATAGATAGATAGGCAGAGAAATACTTACGGAGCAGTGATACTAAATAAAATCTTAAATTCCTGAATTTTACAAAAATAGTAAACTGTGACATAAATTTTGAATTGAATCAAACCCTGACAGAACTCGTCAAGTCGATTTGAATTCCTGACTTTGGTCAAAAAGTTATGATCTCCGAGTTTAAGAACTCCTAAATATGAATTTCGAATAGAATAGATTATATATGACAAAACAAGTTTCAATGCAACTTCTATCCATATATCTGGACACATTATTCAGAAAAATAACTGGGGACTTTTTTATTTTAGTCAAAAACTGAATCTAATAATTCATAGTTTTCCAATGATATTTTTTTTTCTACTCGATGACGAAGGAAATAAGGGTAACCGCTTGGATTAAATATTATCTGGCTAACCTCTGGAATAGGCGCACTTAACCTCATAATCTATTCCCAAACTCAAGACTCCAAGGAAGATTCCTACTTCCATTAAGGATCTTGATAACAAGAAACTTATTAAATCATGCAATTGACCAGTACTATCATAATATCAATTTTTTCAGTACTTACTTGATTAGTTTTGCACAGAACACATCTAAATGCTGCTCACTAATTCAAAGATTCAATTATACTGGCGAGAATAAGCAAAAAAAGTTCGGAGTTTCTGAAATGAACAGTCAAATTACGGCAACACTGTCGGTTGACAGATCCACCGCTATTTGTATATCTCTATACGCCGGAAGACATAAAGCTGTGGACAAGCTGACATAATATACAAAGAGATGACGCAAATATAGTATTTCAGTTGGAAGACGTAAAGATAGTGAAATGTATACAACCGAAAAAAAAATGTACAACATATTTTTCCGGATTCTTATTAATAATAATGTACTGTGCTATATACTCAAGCAGAATTTGATATATATGCACTCTTTCTAGTGGATGACCTATTGCTACTTACTCTATGGACGATCTATCGATAGCGGGATGTATATATATATATATATATATATATATATAATATATATATATATATTATATATATATATATATATATTTGTATAAATATAAAAATTTCAAATCTTTCAATGTCACTTGAAACGTCAAAGCTATAACACCATTCCGACCAATGTTTTCATATTTTACGTTTTCTTTTTCTAAAAGTTAATGTTCATCAATCAACCACTTACATTACTGTAAATAATTCCTTCATTTTAAGTATTTTTTCTCAATAATGTAATTTACATATTTTAAGACCCTGAAGAAGTTTCAAAATTGAAACGAAAGCTTGGTCCAAAGTATTAAAGAGTTTTTCATAATTCAACAATTGTGCTGACTGAAGATCCCCGTTATTACCCACTGTTCATACTCATTTTCAGTCGTTATATCTAAATTTATATATATTGTTATGTTGCGTTGATTGCGGTCGTTTTTATCTCATTTATTTTATATTCGTTTATTTACTTTCCACAATCAAACATCATAACAAAAATAAATGATTTTTGTGTTTTGTTTTAGAAATATTTTACTATTATTTTGCTATTTTCCAAATTCTTTAAGCTAATTCCCTTTTTGAAGATTTATTCAATATGTATTGATGAATAAATAGTATATTTAGAAGTAGATTAAATGTTTAGAGTTGAAATAATAATGATAATAATGAGAAAACCCATAAATAATAAAATATTCGTATTTGGTAATCTGTGCTATGTTATTTTACAGTTTTTCTAAAGATTCTGCCTTTTTCTGAAACCTTGTATGATATTAATCGATACCTATGTTTGAAATAAACATGTTTTCAACATTACAATCAATTGGTATAATTTAAAAAATTTTAGAAATAAAAATTTATTAATATATTTTTGATCCCAAGCAGATAACAAAATAGTAAAAGTTCAAACATCCTGTATATGAAATTGGATCTGAACACAACAGCCAATGAGATGCCAGGAGAGATCTTTATGCAAAATGATTAATTTTGAAAATATAGAAAAGCAGAAACGTCAAAAGAATAATTTTATAAGGTAGTTAAAAAAGTTTCATAAATAAAAACTGTCAAAGAAGTGAAAAATAATGAAAAGTGCTACAAATGGTGGGTCAAAATCGAAAATTCGAGAAGAAAAACAAAAGTGTTGGTATCAAGGGGAGAGAATCAACAAGCGATTGTGAAAAAAATAATATTGGAAAGAACCACGTTGAAAATTCAAATTTGGAACAAACAAACAATTTGGAATAAAATCAGTTATTAGCCAAGAAAAGATTAGGAAAATATGAAGAACACTACCAGATAAAAAAATCACAAATGTAGAGTTAACATTACCTTTGTTTCATTGGAAATTCATAAATGAGGAGAAGCCACCATTTGACGAGAGCAGCAGCAGTTTCCAAGAGCGGGAGAGAATCCAAAACGCTGGGCAGTTTGGTGCATGAGGTCCCAGGTATTTGTTGAAACCATAAAAGTTGCCACTCAATCCGCCACAAGACAACTCCAGTGTTTCAATGATTGTGGTCCAGAAAATAATTTATATCTTTGAAATACTCAATCCACCACAAGACAAATAATGTGTGTGGATCTTCAACGAACTCGTCTTCCACCGAACAACAATTTGTCTCATTAATCGAAAAGCCTTGAAAAAGACGTCAATAAACGTCGAAACGTCGGCAATTTAGTAATCACAGACAACTCATTACTGTGTCCGATTCCCGCTATCCCAAAACCCCAATTCTCATCAAATATCATTCGTGCTAAAGGATTTTTTTCAACTTTCCCTCAAGCATTTTGCCTCTAGGAAATTTGCGGCCTTATTATCAAAGACTAAACCAGTCCAAGCTTCGCTTTCGTGGTTTAATCAGATAATAAGACTGCAAATCGCACTCGGTAAAATTTCCAGGCAAAATGCTTTCTCGAAAATTTCAAAAAAATTTGAGCAATAAAACCCTTAGCACTTATGATATTACCCTCGATAAAACCCCTAGTACTTCTGATATTACATTCGATAAAACCCCTAGTACTTATGATATTACCCTCGATAAGACCCCTAGTACTTATGATATTACTCTCGACAAAATCTACAAATCTCGTTATCTTTTGGGTAAAATACGGAGAAATAATAATCTCCGTATAGGTTGCGCCAAATTTTAATTGATAATAATAATAAACGTCTTCATTACTCACAAAACAGAATACAAATAAAAAAAAAATGACAAAAAAAAATTAATTTGGAGAAAAGGCAATACAATATTTCCTATGCATATACATATGTCTGATACCTGGACAATTAATAAAATATCGTTTAAACGAAAAATTACGAGCGGAGGAAATACATGATTGGAATAATCATTGATTCTCGTAATGAAACAAATGACGTACTTATATTCTTAGGTTCTGGGGACCATGATCGGCAAAGATATTCCGACATTTTTTTAAAGATAATAAGACCGCGAATCGCATTCAGTAAAATTTCCAGGCCAAATGCTTTCTCAAAAATTTGAAAAATTTGTGAGCGATAAAACCCCTAGCACTAATTATATTTTTATCCTCGATAAAACTTTTTGAGGATTCCGAATAATGAAACCTACTGATATAAGAAATGTTCACATTTTTCTCGTTCTCTTTTGTCTTTCTTCTTTCTCCGCACATGACTATATGAAATGAAAGTATTGAATAATCTTCCAATTAATTCAATTTCTGTGATGTGTGTGATGTATGTTTCTTCAATTGGCAATTATTTATACAGATTCAAATATAATTTACAAACATTGGTAAAAATTGGAATGTTCATCAATGTTTGTGGCAATTTATATTCACCAATGAAGTATTAATTGTACGTGTCATTTCACAATGGATGTTTCGATATTTAATTAATGTATGTTTTATATTTATTATTGGACTTCGTTTAACTTTGTAAGAACAATTGAACATCCATAAAATTACCGTCTTACGCTGATAATGTCAAGGAAAACTGAAACAATTTATATTTTTATCAATATTTCAGTCGTATCTTTGCTCAGAGATCTCCAGAGATAGCTAATTCCGGTAAGAACAAATATTATTAAAATTATCCGCCAAAATAGTTTATAAGTATTCAGAACCCATGACATTTTAAAATTCTAGAATCATTAAAGTTGGCTTCCGATCAGCCAACATCAGACAAAACCCAAATTTGCATTTTTTAACATAGCGTCAACCAGCAAAAGCTAAAAAGGAAAACATTCTCAATTGAATATTGAATAGAAATATTCTTGTGAATATCTAACAGAAAACAACTACTTCCCCGGCTAAAGCCACGCTGGACAATGAACTACATCTGACAGTTGTTTTCAGTTAGATACTCACAAGAATCATTTCCCTTTTATCCTGGATTTTTCAATTCACAGAAAAATATTTCTATTCAATACCCAATTGAGAATGTTTCCCTTTGCAACATGAATACCCCACAAAAGGTTATTTCGAACGATGGAAGATAGTGACTAAAGTTTATCTTTGAGTCGCAGTTCCACATTTGATTTTATGAACATCCTGTTCACATTTGGGCCAATCAATAGAGGTATTTTGTCCCACTTAAATAGAGACGCAAATAGCCTATACTACCTTTCGAAAGATAGTTCGTAGATGAAAACCTCGGTGTCGGCCCAAGCAAAATCGCTTTGTGGAATTTTTTTAACAAGAAATATTGAAAAAAATTGCAATTTTTTTGTTTTTTACAAATATCTTAAAAATGATCGAAGGAATCGTTTCACACTCAATGGAACTTCTGTAGAGAATTTAGAAACCTACAAAATTGTTTTTGTGCGATCGGATCGGTGCATTTTCCACTGAAAAAATCCGGGAGAACCATTTTTCAAAAATTCATTTATTTTATAAATGCAAAGCTGGACAAACAATTTTGCGGAAAATGATAGATAATAACAAGTAGTTCAACTGTGCGCAAGATGGTTTCTCTCCGATGTGTAGTTTTTGCACCATCGGGTTATTAACAATTTAAGGGCTTATCTTGCAAAATGCCCCGATTCAAGGAAAATAGTCGTATTCAAATTCTGTAAACGGCATCTGGAAGTGGAGACCAATATCTTCAATTTGTATATTTTGGATTTTCACCTGAGAGGTGCGAAATGAGTTGAAAATATCACTGAAAGTTGCTCCAAACGCTTGAAAGTGCGCTCGAGGCAGAGACGAGTAGCGGTACTGGGGGAACGAGCCAGCGGAGGAGAGAGAGTGTATCACCGTGCGGCGGGTTGCTTGAACTTTGGCGCTAATTATATTAGTCCATATAAGTTATTAGCGTGTTTTTGCATATATTTTCAGTTATTTATTGATTTAGTTTTTTTTATTAACTATTATGTTACATTAGTTAATAGTGTCACAAAGCAATCATAAGTTAGAAAAAAGAATCATTTTTATTTCTTCCAAAATTACCAAAACAGTTTAATTCCAGTTCATTAGTCAAAATTAATAAGTCACATCAGTTTTCCAAAACATCCAAATCAAAACCAGGCCGACAATACAAAACATTTGTGTCACATTTCAAGCGACCTAGAAATCCTAAAGTAATATATAACAAAGCAGAATTGCTAACCCTGATCCAGTGATGGATAAAAACAATAGGTTTCGAGGTAAGGAGAGAAACAAAGATCAGTAAGTGGTTGTCAGGTCTTTGTGTGTGTCACAAGTCATTATTCGGTGAAGTGCCCTTTCTCTACAAGATAATAGCTGGAAGTAGAAGATGTTCCCCATTGTGTAGGCCCTACTTTTATTGTACAGACTTGTTAAATTGTTTTTTTGATCATCCCGATATTTTGCACAGTGCCATCATGTTTTTTCCATATATTTAGCTGCCCCAGATTCAAAACCCCCCTTGACTGTGATGAGTTTGTTTTTTTTTTGGTAAATGAAGTGTTCTCTTTTGGTTATTCAACTATTACCTCTGTAGCTAGTCAATCGGGATTTAGATCTGACCATAGTTGTACAACGGCCCTTTTGAAAGTTGTCGATGATGTGCATATCCTTATTGACAATAACAAACTCTGTCTCTTAGAATTGCTTGACCACTCGAAAGCATTCGACCGAATTAATCACAAACTAGTTGTAGCTAGTCTTAGTTACCTAGGGTTTTCCTCGGATGCCACATCACTGCTCCAAAGTTACCTTCATAACCGATCTCATTGTGTTATACTTAATAATGAAAAGTCAAACTCACTCATTCTAAAAAATGGTGTCCCTCTGGGATCAATATTGGGCCCCCTTCTCTTCGTCCTCTATACCTCCCAATTTTCTAAGTCCTTACGTTACACTTCAATGCATTGTTACGCGGACGATACACAATTTTATTAAGAATTCGAAGAAGACTATCTCAACCATGCACTCGAACAAATGAATCAGGATTTGAATTTTTTAATAACGATCTCTAATAAATATTGTCTAACTATTAATGCTTCTAAATCTCATGTCATGATTTTTTGAAGAACAGCTGCGAGAAACCGTTGCAAGAATTTAGTTAATGTAGCCGTAGATGGTGTCCAAGTACCCACTACTGAAATAACAAAAAATTTAGGATTATACCCTCGACAGTGCTCTAGATTTAGGACATACATTACTCATATTTTGAAGCGGGGGCACATGAACCTTAAAATTATTTATTCAAGTAGAAATATATTAAACAAGAATAGTAAACTCGTGCTATGTGATGCATCAGTGCTTCCACATGATTATTACGCAGACGTAGTTTATAAGCCGGGACTACTGAAATCAGACAGAATGCGGCTACAAAAACTTCAAAATTCATGCATCAGACTCATCACAGGCACAAGAAGACGGGAACATGTTTCACACCATCTTAAAAATCTTGGTTGGCTCAATATGCTGGAGGCTAGGTGCAAACTCCATTCCGCTTCGATCTTCCTTAAAATTATTACAACTGGGAAGCCACCTTACCTATTCAGAAAGTTATCTTTCAGAACAGATAAACACAATCTGAACTTGAGATTTCGGAATAACTTGACAGCGCCTAAACACAGAACTTTTTTCTTCCGTGGCTCCTTCTCGTATCAGATTGTTCGCTTATACAACCGGTTACCGACTGAATTCAAATCATGTTCACTCAATATGTTCAAGAAAAAACCGAAACAATATTTAATCGAAAACAGCTTCCCGTATATTGAAATATTATATAAAACGAACTTGAATTGGCACACCCCTGTTTTCAACTTGAACTATGAATATTTTCCCAAGTAGTACAAAAAAAAATCGTAATAAATTTCCAGCAATATTTTATTTTAAATAAATATATATTTTTCTTGATTGGGTTTGGATTTATTTTTATTTTTTTCCTATATTTTGGTTCTTTTTTATTTTTTATTTTTGTCATGAATATTCTGAAATTAAGCGTGATCATGAATATATTTTATGGTTGGATGGAAGTTTAATGAATTGCCTTTTTTTGGTTCTATGTACCGAGTATGTAACCTTTCAATAAAAGCATTTATTATTATTATTATTATTTATAAATAAATGAAAAACAATTTTTTTAAAACATAAATGTAATATGGTCACACACAATGCAATATATTCAGTTACAATTATTTTCAGAAAAAAAGCATGAATGAGAATGTTGATATGACATTTCAAACCGTAGGGGAGACCGGTATCAATTGTAACAAAAATTGGTTTTGATTTTTTCCTCAATACAGTAACCACCAACTTGTGAAAATAAAAACATCCAAGGGTTACTTCAAGCTTTTGGAATAACGTGACATAGTCAGATTTGGTGTAATTCAATTAACTTTAGCTTCAGAAATATATTTTTTGTCAAAAACCAAATGTTACTATTGACACCATCTTGGTGTCAATGGTAACACTTGAAGTGTCAATTGTAACAGGGGTATAAAAACACGTGAAGGTCATATGAAATTATGTAAGAATGAAATTTGATGTTAAGCCCTTGATATATCATTGTGACGCAACTCATATTTTATTATAAATGAGGTTAAATGATATTCTTATATTATAATTTATTAAAACACAATACAAAAAATGTCATTTCAAACACAAAATGAAAACTATATGTATATTGAATGCAAACAACGAAAACTGAAAGTAAAAGTTCGGGAAAAATATGTGACACAAAATTAATTTGAATCTGAGGACTCGCAATTATTGCAAACAAATAAAGGATCGTTCTTAGCACAAGAAGAATGAGCCCAGCCTTGACACTTCCTGCACTGCAGCCAGTCCTCTTTACTGCTGCAGTAAGGACCTACAGCATATTAAACATATAGTGTCATCTTCAGATGACTCTTCCGATGATTTTCGACAATCTTTCGCTTCTTTGCGACGTTTTTATTTTCCCAGTTTTTTTAGATGCCATAACGTTTTTTTAGCGGAAGACACTTTTCTGTTGTTGTATAGTTCTTCCAATAGTTGCTTCTCAGGTGTGTCCGTTATAATTGCAGTTTTCCCTTTTCGTCTGGATGTAGTGCCTTTTGGTTTGCTGAAATCAGCTTTTGGCAAAGGACGAACTTGCTCCGGAGTATAGGCTTTCATAGGAGGCGCTGGAAGTATATGCAGAATATCTTTACTATTTGGCGGCCGAATTGGTGGTACTATTTGGCTGCCGATGTGCTGGGTTGGGGGTTGTCAACGGTTTCTTCGACATTTGATCTAGACGTGTCTTTTTCCACCAAACTTGCTCCAACGGGTCTATCAGTGACACTACAAGGTGCAAATTCATCTTCAGTGAAGATATTCCTATTCAAAGGCCATATTCCTGAGCATTTGAAACCTGCAGTGATATTTCTGGGAGTTACAGCTAGTGGTAAAGCGTCTCGCACTATTGATGGTATATTGTAAATAGTCATTCGTTTGCCCGGGTTTATCTTCATCCACTGATCACATTCATTATTGAAAAATTTTTTAAAAGGCATATAAACTCCGCGATCCAGCGGTTGCAATTTATGGGACGTATGCGGTGGAAATGTAAGTAATGTTATGTAGTTTTCTTTGCAGAAATCTATAACGGGAATAGACAGATGCGAGCCATGGTTATCAAAAATAAGCAGGACTCTATTTGTTGTATTTGGTTTCACGTAATGTGCGAAATGTTTCATGAAAATCAGGAATTCTCTTTCTTGCATCCAACCGCTCTTGTTCCCAGATCCGATGCATCCAGGTGGTCCATCTCTTATGAAATGTTCATGATATCTCTTCAAGGGAAAAATGAACATGGGTGGTATACTGTTCCCTAGTGCATTTACGGCTACACATATCGTAACTAACGTTCCTCTTTCTTGCGAAGTTATTGCACCCACCTGTTTCACACCTTTTGTTGCTATGATTTTATTAGGTTTTTGAACCGTAGTGCACCCGGTTTCATCTACGTTGTATATATTGTTCGGCCCAAAATTGTATCTTTGTAAGACATCAGCCAGGTTGTCAAAAATTTATTGACATTTTCTTGATTGAAATTCATAGCTCTTGCTAAACTGGTTGATTCAGGAGTGCGTATGGACAGATCCGGATTACGCTTTAAAAATGCTGTAAGCCAATCCTCACTCGCAATTTCAGTCCTTTCCCACCCTGTGGAATTTTACACACATTTTTTGGCAAACTGGTAAGCTAATTTGCGTAAATCCTTTGGTGTAAGTCCAAAATACAGTTTGGAACAAATTGTGCAGTACTTGCCCAATTCTGTTCCTGTTCGTAAGTAAAAACTCTATTATGCGGATGATAACCAACTTGTGGGTTTTATTATTCTTCTTAGCAATAACAAATCGCCTGAGAGAAATATGGCACATTCCATATTTTTTTGCTGTTGTCCTGACTTTTGCATTTCCATTGATCACATCATAAGCAGCCTGCTCGTACAACTCTTGAGGAATTTCACCTCTAGTGGTCTTCTTGACTCTGGGTTTCACCATCTTTTCACACTGTAACAATAAAAGATCTAAATAAATACTAATATTACCGCAACTGGTGTCAATTGTAACATGTTACGATCGACACCCTCGAATCTGTTACAATCGACACCAACAGCTCCTAACCGTTAGACAATCATTCCACTCAACATAACCTTCAAATTTGGTAATCAAATCACTGTGAATATTATCGCCGAAACAGCCTGATTTCAGTGTAATAATTGTTTTTGGGGTAGCCTCAAGAATAAACTTGCTATCACCACTCAATTATGGAATGCAATACTTACATTTTAGGTCAAAGATCACATTCGCACGTTCCACAGGCTAACACACTATTGTTGACAAATTGATAGTACTTCATCCTGAGTAGCTTGTAGTAAGCTATTTTACCAGGACATACATTTTTCTTTTTCTCGACAGATGGCGGGATATATATCAAAGTTACAATTGACACCTGTTACAATTGATACCGGTCTCCCCTAATCGAAAAAGATTAAAGCTCCTATTTTCATTCATTAAATTTTGCATCTACTCGATTAATTTAATGCCATAGAAGTACACAAAATTTAAATATGCGGTTTAAAGGATATTAATGCATATTTTTATTTTTATCAAACTAATACGAATCGATAAATCACTCGAAACACAATATTACTAAATCTTAAAAGTGAACTGGGCAGTAGCTACGGAGGCTGTGAATGCTGTTTGGTAACCAAAACGAATATAATATTGTATAGAAAGTTTGAAAGAAGAATCGCTCAAGGTCGAGAACACATCTGTTTGGGAGGGTTCAATTCATTTCCCCCACTACCTCTACTCGTCTCTGCCTTTCAAGCTTTTGGAGAAACTTTCAGTGACGTTTTTCAACAAATTTCCCACATCTCATGTGAAAATGTGTAGATATTGATCACTACTTCCAGTTGCCGTTTACAGAATTTGAATACGACGATTTCCCTTTATTCGGCGCATTTTGCAAGATTAGCCCTTAAATTGTTTATAACGCGATTGCGCAAAAAAAACTTTTTAACAAAAAATTAAACCGACGAAATACGGAACTGAAAAGTAAAAAATAAAATAAACCTCCTTAGTCTCAGTAACTAAGCTCCTAAACTAATGTAAGTAACTAATTTTGAGTCGGCGCCAAACAAACAAGCAAATGAATTAGGTAAGGCGTAAAATGATTGCATCGAGTTGCGCGGTGACATTCTGATAATTTTTTTGAAGTAATTTAATGATGTTCGTTGATTGTTTGTTTGGCGCCGTCTCAAAATTAGTTACTTACATTAGTTTAGAAGCTTAGTTACTGAGACTAAGAAGGTTTATTTTATTTTTTACTTTTCAGTTCCGTATTTCGTCGGTTTAATTTTTTGTTAAAAGTTTTTACTATTCTACCTATTTGATTTTTGATTACTTCCAAAATACTTACCCACCTTACTTCAACTATAACCAGTTAAATAATATGATTATCTACTTTTACTATTTGTTGTAATATAAATTATTTTTGTTGTTCTGGTTAGTTTATTTCATTACTTTGTATATCATTCGATCCTCTCATGGAATATAATGGTTTTGACGGATGTGGAACAGAAATAACGTCAGTAGCGATCTGTCATTGTCAACTACGTATGTGTGTGCCAATGTTCATAAGTGAAAAATCAATTATCCCCTATTTTTCTACCCGTAAGGGTATATAATTCCATTCGAAATCGAAATATAAGGTATACCCTATCTATTAAAAAAAAATCATGCAAATCGAAGAACCCAGTACAAAGTTATGCCTGATAGAATCGGTTATGGACCAGAATTCAGAGGGTGAGTGATCAATATCCTTCATTTTGCCACCCTTAGGGGTGGATTTCATCTTTTGAATTCAAATGGGACCACCTTCGAAGTACACCCTATCTACTGAAAAAAGAATTATCGGAATTGGACGCCTCAGTAAAAAGTTATGCGTGATCATACATAAAAAAAATGATGGAAAAAAAAATATACGGGTCGACTAGAGAACCTCCTCCTTTTTGGTTTCGTCGGTTAAAAACAGCACATCGGACAGAAACCATCTTGCAGTTGAAGTTGTAGAGAATTCAAAAACATTTTGTGGGTTTTTTAATTCTCCACAAAAGTTCTTTTAAGTGTGAAACGATTCCTTCGAAATTTTTCAAGATATTTGTAAAACACCAAAAAAGTTGTGATTTTTAACAATATTTCTTGTTAAAAATATTCCACAAAGCAGTTTTGTTGGGGCCGACACCAGGGTTTTTATATAAGAACTATCTTTTTTTCTCGACTGGTTGGCCAAATTTGCAAACAGATCAAGCATAAGCTACTCGATGAAAATGAGTAATGCAATGGGCGAAGACGAAAGTTTCAAAATATTTTTAATGGATTTCAAAGCTTGTGAAAACTCTGTAGGTATTTTTCTTTCTCATTTTTTTTATTTTCCAAAACTTGAAAAAAATATTTAAAGTCGGCAAAATTCAAATGACTTCTTTCTAGCGCCATTGCAAAATTTTGTGACGTAATCACCCGATCAACCAATCCCACAGTTGACACCTTCAATCAATTTTGCAACGTTGCCATAGCTTCAAATGTTGACATTGCGAACAGTGTTCTAGTTCTGACATTCATAGTTTAAGAAACTTGGCAACTTCTTCTTCTTTCGGTGCCGTGCCTGTCTTCAAGCGTGGGCCCCATGACAATTTGGTTGAATTGGTCTCTATCTGTCGCTACTCGGAATAGTTGTTCTACTCCCAGTCCGGTCCAGTTTCTAATGTTTCGTAGCCACGATAGCTTTTTGCGACCGATCCATCTTCTGCCCTCAACCTTTCCTTGAATAATCAGGCGAGGGATGTGATATTTGGTACCTCGCATTATATGTCCGAAATATCTGGCAACATTGCTGTTCAATGTCCCAATCAACCCGCCTATCGGCTGCCCGGTTGTTTACGTCACAAAGAGCGCCAATATTAGTAGCCTCAAAATTTGCTGATTTTCTGGGTATATTTATATATGCGTTATGTATTTTAAAGCATATTTGAAACGATAATAATTTCTCGTGACCTCGCCTATTCACGCGCATTTCAGCCACATTCTTGAGAACCAACTTCAATATCATTTTCAACTCAATCGCCCAATACCGTAGAGGTGAAAAAAAGTTGTTTTCATACAGTTGAATTTTTTCTTCAATTTCATGAAAGATACATACAGGATTCGTGTATGAGTTATAAAAAAATATGTTTTTAAAACCTTAAATTTTTTGGAGAAGTGCAATAACTCACAACGCCCAAACCAGATTTCACAAACTATACATGTACTGATATCAAAATTCTATTGGAAAATATATATTATGGTCTGTACATTTACACCAAACACCCTGTATATTTCAACAATTATACCAACTACTGAAGAGTTTGTGAAAAATATTGTTGCCTAGCGCCTCCCACAAACCAGCTATTGCCGTTTATGTAGTTATAGTTTCCGAAAATTAGATGTAAAATGAAGTATGTGATAATAACTGAAAGTTCTCAAATTCTCAATATTAAAAACCGCGAAATTCTAGAAAAATTATGATGGACAATATATAAAATAAGGAACATCTCAACATTTATTACCAAAACTGTAGAGGTCCTCGTTCCAAAACTAATGAATTTTATCACAATGTATCATCCACAGACTTCACTGTCATATGCCTTACAGAGACATGGTTGAACTCAAGTGTAATATCCGCAGAACTTTTCAACACTTACTACAATGTATTTCGACGAGATCGTTGTGAAAGTGGATCCCAAAAATCAGAGGGAGGGGGAGTGCTCATATCAGTAAAAGAAAGGTTTCATGCAGCACCTCATGATAATCTTCAATCCGAGACTAGGGATCTGTGGATTTCTGTGGATTTCTGTGGATATCTGTGGATATCTGTGGACGCGGAGAATTGTAGAAACTTTATGTCTGCTGTATCTACATGCCTCCAGGCGGCTCTGTAGCATATTACTCTTTTAATTACGAGTTTATCAAAATATCGTGTCGTGCAATCGCACGCGAAGTGAGTATTTTGCGTTCTCGAAACACTCCGCGAAATTCAATTTCGCGGCCGTTACCCATAGTAACGGCCGCCAAACCAAACGTCATTTTCAAATTTGACATTTCTAAAGTACGACAATGACAAGGATTATTGAATACTCGCTGTAACAGTTTTTTTACTGTCATTTAGATTTTTCAGGTATTAAAACCGGAAACCGCCGAGTTTACAATACTTTTTAGCTCTGGAGGAGTGCAAGATACTAAAATATCACTATCGGTATCAGACATATTTGCGTTTTGTCAAGAACTGTCAAAATCTTCCGTATATATTTATTTAACCATATCATTTGCATAGCAACGATGTGACTTTATTGATTAAATTAAACTGCTGTTTATTTTAAAGCAATAATATATTCATTTGCAATTATCTACTTTAAAAAATTTGACGATTGCACGAAAAAGAGTGTGTATACCATAGCAGCGAAATTTTTCAGCGACCTCAAGATTATCCTGCCTCAGCCGCAAGCGGCCTTCCGCGATAACTTTTCTTTCGGTACGCTAAAAAGCTATTTCGCGGCCTTGGCATACAAATAACTATTAACAACAACCCAGTTTTAATACTAGGTGACTTCAACTTCCCAACTGTTGAATGGGTCCCAGTGTCACGTGGACTCTACTTCGAACCCACAAATGTAGAACATACATTTTCTAAAATTATTGATATGTGCTCCTTTTTGGAACTTATGCAATTTAATGGATATCTTAATAAGAATGGCAGAATATTGGATCTCAAATTTTGTAATGATATTGTATCAAAAGTAACTCTCACTTTCTAGACACATTGGTTGGAGAAGATTTACATCATCCCCCACTATATATTGACTTTGAACTAATAAAACTTAAATACTTAAGAGAAAAGTCAAATACTCAATTCAATTTCAATGAAGCAAATTATGCAAACATCAATTCTGAGCTAGCTGAGATAAACTAGTCTGATTGTTTTACTAGAAAAAACGTTAATGAAGCAGTTGAAATCGTTTATGAAAAACTCATTAATATTATGAGAAAAAATGCACCAACTTTTTTAATAAAAAAGGGATATCCAATTTATTTCAAGCCTGATAACATCCAACTATTGAAAGAAAAAAATAAAGTGCATAAAAAATACAAAGTCTATGGTGGGATTCATCATTATCAGCTTTTTTCTCAACTCCAAACAATTAATTCAAAGACATTACATAAATAACATCAAAACGAAATCCTTACTACACCAGGAGCTTTTGGAAATAATCAAAACGAAAAAAAAAACCTACCCCATTCTGTTTTTTTTTCGAAGATAAGATAGCTGACAATGGTCAGGATATTTGCAATCTATTTTCTACTTATTTCAAGAGTGTATACACCCATGATCCACTTGGGAATGGCCATCCACTGTTTGTAGAATATAATATTATTGATATTATAAAGCAGCAAATTTCAGATGCGATTGATAATTTAAACATTCACAAAGGTCCCGATAATATACCCAGTACATTCATTAAAAACTGTAAGCATAATCTAACATCACCCATTCTTCATATTTTCAATTTGTCACTCACACAGGAGTTTTCCCAATTAACTGGAAATCTTCCACTATTATGCCTCTCCTTAAAGAGGGCAACAGGAGCAATATAAAAAATTATAGACCAGCAAACTCTGTATCTTTGGAAAAATGTACGAGAAAATTGTTCATGAAATAATTCTAAATTTCTCGAAGATTAGGATTATTCCTCAACAACATGGCTTTTTCCCTGGCAGACCAATAGACACAAATTCAATAGGATTTACTGATCATATCATAGAACAGATGGATGATCAAACGCAAGTAGACGTAGTGTACACCGATTTCAGTAAGGCCTTGCAATCTTCAGGCATTCATTTCTAAGGTTCAAGAATTACGTGAAATCCATGTTCTGCTTTCGTTAACCAGATACTAATTCACCACCACTTTCAATCTAGAGATAATATAATAATTTGCATTATTCATATACCGGGTGACACAGGATATCGGGCCACCCCTGTAACTTCTGCATTCGTTTCTGAAACAATTATCTCGGTGATCTCATATCTGCTAAGTTATTCTATACAAACTTAATATAAACACATTTTGGAACTTATAGATAGATTTTCCAAAAATATTTTAATATACACATATATACATATACCGGGTGACACAGGATATCGGGCCACCCCTGTAACTTCTGCATTCGTGAACGGATTTTTCTGAAATTTGGTACAGTTATATAAGCAACCATTTCGGATTTGATCACATTACAATCCAATTTGACGGACTCCCGGTTTTTCTGGAAATGCCAGCAACTTTGTTTTTTCAAATGGAACACCCTGTATATCTTTACATATGCAAGTTCAACAGGTCAAAACAAGTCCAAACCTTATGTCAAATGTAATTTTTTGAAACAATTGAAATTAAAAATATTTTTTTATTCAACCTCGTGGATGAATTTGGGCATTTGCCAAAAATATTAGAAGCTGTCAAATGGTACTTTACACATTTATTTTAAAGAATGATGATAATTATTTTTGTGGCTTGTTACGTAATTAATAAATTAGTGAAATACTCTTTTCTCATTGTAAACGGATAAGTCTTTATCAAACAACTTGCTTAAAGTGATCATTATGCCCCAGCCTCTCCTAGGTCCGTTGGAGGCATGAGGCATCTTGCAATTTTCAGTAGAAGTTAACCACCCCAAGGGTTAAAAAAAATGTAAACAAAGTTTTTTCAATATGATTAATAAACGATGAGAGTATGAGAAAAAATTGTAGAGCATAACATTTTTCATTGAAAAAGTTAGGGAGGCTTCAAATTAAGGAGATGAAATGAAAAATAAACAAGCCAAAAAAACTTATGAATTTCATACTATTATTTAATCTACTCTAAAAAATTTCAACTGTTTTTATAGAGTTAAATTTTATTTTCATTGTTGATGAAAATGTTATAACAATTTTAATTTTTTTATATTTGATTTAAATGATTAAACAACGTTGAATAATTCAATGATAACTTTTTGTAATTCATAAAAATGCATCTAATAGTGCTGTTTTTAAGGTACCTATTAATCCTGTAAGTCAACAATTGTTTTTTTTTAATTGTTATTACTTTTCAAATTAATTGTTTTCACAATTGAAAATACAATATATTTGTCTAAGGAAAACGGTGAGATTTTATACAGTTGATTATGAAAAAATTTGAAATTCATCACATTTTTCTTCATAATATGTCACGTGACCACCAATATGGCGGCAATTTTGAAAAATTAATTACGAATGGGCACAAAGTAAAGTTATTTTAAAATATAGTAAAGAAAGTTATTTTAAAAAGTTGTTTTAATTTGAAGCCCATACAAAATTTGAAATATATATCTGGAATAATTGAAAATTGCAATTTTTTCTAAATATTTTTTTTTGATTGAAAAATGCTGTTCTTCTTGGTTTAGAGTAACTTTTAAGAATCATTATGAACTTTTAACACGCTGGCTGACATGTCAGTCACCAGTGGCTCGTCAACTACCGGTGACTGATACTGAATCAAATTCAAATGACCTCAGTGCGCCGTCCCGTCTGGCACGTTTATAGTGTTTTTCACAAGCTTTTATTTAGTTGCACCTGTCCCGTCGTTTGTCATCAAATCTTGCAAATTAAATTTGATCCACTTCCAGTTGCCCGATTACCGTGAAATTTGGCAGGTGTTCATAGTTCCGTGACAATGCATTACGGAATTTATGATAAAAAAAAATGGCGGCTCTAAAATGGCGGCTCTAAAATGGCGGACGAGATTTGTGTTTATGGTTCGATTCGACTCAAAATTAGTATGTGGGGGTTTTCGGGGTCGAAGATTATGAATTTTCTTTCAAAATTCACAAATTTAAGATGGCGGCTCTAAGATGGCGGGCGAGATTTGTGCTTATGGTCCGATTCGACTTAAATTAGTATGTGGGGGTTTTCGGGTCGGAGATTAGGATTTTTTTTTCAAAATTCACAAATTCAAGATGGCGGCTCTAAGATGGCGGACGAGATTTGTGTTTATGGTCCGATTCGACTTAAAATTAGTGTGTGGGTTTTCGGGGTCGGAGATTATAATTTTTTTCGAAATTCACAAATTCAAGATGGCGGACGAGATTTGTGTTTATGGTCCGATTCGACTCAAAATTAGTATGTGGCGGTTTTCGGGGTCGGAGATTATGAATTTTCTTTCAAAATTCACAAATTCAAGATGGCGGCTCTAAGATGGCGGACGAGATTTGTGTTTATGGTCCGATTCGACTCAAAATTAGTTGTGGGTTTTCGGGGTCGGAGATTATGAATTTTCTTTCAAAATTCACAAATTCAAGATTGCGGCGGACGAGATTTGTGTTTATGGTCCGATTCGACTCAAAATTAGTATGTGGCGGTTTTCGGGGTCGGAGATTATGAATTTATTCTCAAAATTCATAAATTCAAGATGGCGGCTCCACATGGTTGTGATAATGGAACGTTTCAATTCAAAATTGTTGTGTCGGGGTTTTTGGGGTCAGAGATTATGAATTTAGTCGGAGATTATTGTTTTTTGTCAGAATTCATAAATTGAAGATGGCGTAGGAGTTGATCTTCAGATGGTTTCCTCATTGAAGAACTAGATAGCTCAGAACTTACAGGAAAAAGGTCTCATAATGACTATGCATTAACAAAAATGCATAGATTAAGGTGTACTTACTAAAAAGCACAAAATAAAATAATTAATGAAAAACCTTTTTGAAGACAAGCTTTTATTCAAATGCGCTAAAAGGTAAAAAATAATAGCTTTGGATGTGCAACGTAGGTTATTCCGTGAGTTATAGATTCAAAAGATTGTCGCTTCTGTATTCGAACAGAAAACTTTGCGCGACAAGCTTTTGAATCTATAACTCACGGAATAACCTACGTCGCACATCCAAAGCTATTATTTTTTACTTTTTAACGCATTTGAATAAAAGCTTGTCTTCAAAAACGTTTTTCTATTAATTATTTTATTTTTATTAGAAATTAATGTCAGGGCCCAAGCGGAACATATACAACATGACCTTTCACTTTTATGCGGCGCATATCATTCGAGTCGCGTCAGTAATAAATAATTATTAATTTCAAACCATTTTGAATCAATATGCAAGGAATTAAATTCAACTGGCAGTTAACGTATTGATTAATAAAATATAACTTTTTAGGTTTGTTGCTAACTGTTAGTTCAAAATTTAAAAAACTGGTTTTAACTATGACTCTTGCTGTTCAATGGTTTATATCTTACATGTTTTCATACCTTTTTGAATTGAAGGCGTAGCAAAAGACCAACTTTCTCGACGCAATCAAGTTTTAATCCGTAGTACAACGTGAAAACCTGAGATTTTCTACTTTAGCTACTTTATTTTTATTATTTCCTCAAAAAAGATTCACCTTTTTCTTTCCGCCAGATAATTATGTTTTTGAAGGTAAAGTAAAAATTGAAACAAATAGGTTTTTTTATTATAGGAACAAGAAGGGTACTAAGTAAGAACAAATATTAGTAAAATTGAAAAGCACCACTACATCTATTAGACTGCTGAGGGCTTACTCCATTTATCAAATTAAAATCATTCTTTTGAGTAACTCAATTGCAATTGTAGTCATTTAACTAAAATATCACTTAAATTCTACATGTCCACTTTAGCGCTACATACCTAACACTGTCCTGGACGACATTCCTCTATTAGGCTAAGAGCGGGCTGCAGAAAACCTAACCAATCGAGTAACAGAATGAAATGTTTTTAAAATGTTAGTACTCACAACAAACATCATCCATTGACTGCGTGGGCAAAAGTGGCGCAAAGTTTTGTATGGCTTTTTTTCGGAAAAAGAACCATAACGATGACAAATGATTATATTCCAACAAAATTATGTTAGTCAGTGTAGTATAAACTGTGCACTTGGTCAAGTAACTAGCTTGGTTTGGTACCGAAATTTGTTGTGTACCAGACTATAATACTATGTTGACTAACATGGTGTAAACAGTATGATAATAAGTTTTACCCACCGTGACTGTAAATTTTGGTTTGGAAGATTGTTCTGTCGTGGTTATCGCACTGGCTGAATGAACCGAATGGAAACAATAGCCATAAAAAAGAGAGCAAGAGAGAGTTAGTCAAAAATATGTTTTGTGATTCCTAACCTTAGTTTCCGCATCATTACCTCGGAAATTGTTTTATATATTTTTGTTAGTATTTTTTATATAAAAAGAGTTGCTGTAGTTTAGAACTTCCTATAAAAAAGTTCAAAGGTATTGAAGAAACCAATGCGTTTCTCCAAATATTTTTGGGCAAGAAAATTATATAAATTTTGGATGGCAAAAAATTTAAACACCTAGACATTTACAAGAGCCTTGAAGAAGACCTGTTGAGTAGGGGCTTTACAGAAACTGCTGACATTGACAGATGACACAATTCCGAATTAGATAGCAGAGTTTCAAACCTTTCTCTTGGTTACATGACTAAATAAATACCAAACCAGAACCAAGTTGGTTAATTAATCATTTGACAAAACACGATGTATACAAACGATTACTAAAACATTTGGTTTGAATTTGGTCACATACCCTTGGTAAGGTTACCAAATTCACATACGGTATAAACGTGGTCACTGTCTGAAATACGTTTGACACTTACTATCTCTCCAGTTATTCAAGTCGTCTAAGGAGCTGGTTCACGAAAGGGAGAGTTGGGTGAGCGTGGGTTCAAACCTCGGGCAGCTTTTATTTCTTTTTTCTTTCGAAATTGAAAAATGATTTGTTTGGGGCGAATATTCGTCCCAAAAAGAAATCATTTCTCATATCTGAGAGCTGACTGCAGAAAACCTGGCCGATCGCGTAACACCATGAAATATTTTCACAAGCTTTCATTTAAATTCATATATGTATATCTTGCAAGTGAATTTTGACCTACTTCTAGTTGTACGATTACCGTGAAATTTGGCAGGTTCTCATTATTTCGGTGACAATGCATTGAGGAAATTTTTGCCAGAGAAAAACAAAATGGCGGCTGCAATATGGCGGACGAGTTTTGTGACTATAGTTCGTCTCTATTAAAAATTGGTATGTTGGGGCTTTTGGAGCTGGTCATCATGATTTCTTTGCCAGAATTCATTGATTCAAAATGGCGGCTCCAATATGGTGATGACTTTTGTGGTTATATCCCTATTCCAATAGAAATGGGTATGTGGGGGTTTTTGGCGTCGAAGATCATGATTTTTTGGTCAGAATCTACGAATTCAAAATGGCGGCTCTATTTGGGGTTGAAGTCAGGTCTAGGGCTGATTATATATATATTGTTATGATGAGGTGATTGTGGTTCGTTTTTTTTATTATTTATTTATTTTCACAATCAGACATCATAACAAAAAAAATATTTTTTTGTTCTACTAATTTTTATACCATTTTCAAAATCTTTTTAAGCAACTTGCCCTTTCAATTTAATTTAATATTTTCATAAATAAATACCCATATAAATTTTTCAAATGTATGTATTTTACCTTTTTCCCATTGATTCATTTACCTTATTTTCTTTACCTCAGCTAACTCAATCGGTACGCCTATGGAATCTCAGGACTCAGTTCTACTGTGGAGCCCTCTGGTAGTTCTTGATGTCAGTTTCAGAAAATGGCAACTTGTTATTGCTCAACGATTGAAAATAATGCAGAAACTCATCAAAATAATAATTTCTTTTATTCAGGAAGACTTACTGTTACCTATTCTGCGATAATTAACTTCATAGCAAAATATACATGAAAAATGAAGTAATGTGATAATAAAAAGTGAAATGTAACGTATTTTTGTAGGTTATGTGGTCTATATACTAATTCATGAAAGTGTTCCTTAAAACAAATTATTTTTGAAAAACACTGAGTCTAGTGACTTTTATGGTTCAAAGTACCTGTGGCTTCTTCAAACGAAAATGTTCAGTGTTTCGGATAGCTCTTCCGTTCCTGGAAACTGCCGTTCCAATCTGCAGCCCCCTTGTTGACTGTGAATTCGCCCTCGTACTGGTATATGTCTCAAATGAGAAGGTAAGATTCGTTCTGCATCTGGGTTTTTTATCAGCTACAGTTCTTTATAGTATTTCCTCGTGTTGTATTGGCTAATAACTATTTCTGTAACGAAAGCTTGTTGACCCCTTTCCCTTGATACCACACAACTTTTGTTTTCTTCTCGAATTTTCGATTTACACGCACTTTTTGTTACATTTTTCATTATTTTCGGTCATTTGACAATTTTAATTCACGAATCGTTTCTAAATACCTCACATACTATAAACATGATTTACAGAGTGGCCACTTTTTTAATGGGATAGTATTGGTAACTTTTAAACCATAAGAGTTAGAAGGTCGGTCAAATGAAGAAAAAGTTGCATTCATAGAAGCATTGTCAAGCAGTTCAAACAAATCGAGATTATCAGGGCCGGTTATTGAGAAGTAAATTCTGTCATTTTGATTTTTTTTTCCCACTTTATTTCGAATATTATCAAAAAATGTCACAGGAGTTTTTTATTCGACAGTGAATTATCCTCAATTTGACATAATCAGATTCCGTATCCAACGTTTCGTACGCTCTGGGCCACCCTCAACCTCATTTTTTTCAATACGTACCTGCATATTTTATGACACTTTTTGAAATAACTTTTAACGCTTAATTCAACGATATATCATACAATGTCATTCAAAGTTGATTTTCAGGTGATTTTGACCCTTATTCAAATTTCTTTGGGTCGGATCTGTATTACATTTAGGTACCTTTAGTTTAATTAACAACATGCAATACATTTCGATAAGAAAATCAACTCACTCATCTTCAACTGAATGGAACGTAACAGAATCGAAGCAAGAAACAAGTAATAATTATTTACAAATTTCAAGAAGTGAAAAACCTAATTTATAATAATTAAACGAAACTATCATTTAATGAAAGAAAAATCAAATGATTATTCGAAAGTAAATGATGAACATTAATGAAGTAAGTGTTCGAAATGTCCACCATTTTGTAAAATGCACTTTGCGGTTCTGGAACCCATACTTCTTATACATTTGCTTATTTCGTCTCCTTGAATACCTTCCAATACATTATCAATCTTCTCGCGAAGAATTTCTATTGTCGGGTTCGTAGAATCATAAATTTTATTTTTGAGATATCCCCCCAAATAAAAATCCAGCAGATTCAAATCCGGAGATCTGGCAGGCCATGCTACTGGACCTCTTGTTCCAATCCATGAATCGGGAAAAGTTCGATTTATATAGTCTGTGACTATTCTTGAGTTGTGTGGACCACATCCGTCTTGTTGGAACCATGGACTATTACGCCGATACCGTATAGGAAGATCATCCAACATTTCTTCTATAATTTCTACATATTTTGCTCCGGTTAGGTTGCCGTCAATAAAATAGGGTCCCAGTTATTTATTATTCGACAAACCGCACCATATGTTCAAAGAAAAACGATATGGATGTCTAACTTCATGAATTAAGTGAGGATTTTCTGTGGCATAAAAATGTTTGTTCCCTCGATTGAACATGCCAGAATTTGTGAATGTCGTTTCGTCTCCCCAAATGATATTGTGCGCAAAATTGTTGTTATTCCGCACCTTCCGTTGAAACCAATTACAGAATTGCAACCTTCTCTCAGGATCATTGCGATATAGTTTTTGCACGGCTTGGTATTTATAGTCATGGTATCCGTGTCTCTTGAGTATTTTATTAACAGCACTTTTTGATAAATTGCATTCACTGGCCATAGTTCTCGATCCTATTCCTGGATTCATTCGAATTTGGGCCAGAACATTGATGTCATTGATAGGCTCGTTTCGTCGTACATAAGGACCTCTAGGTTTGATGAATGAATTATGTGCAAGTAACGTTGCAGATAAACGTCGAAACATTTCAATATTTGGTGTTCTTTTTTCAGGATATAATTCACCATACCTTTGTTGTGCTTTGAACGAATTTCTATCTAGTTTTATGTACACTTCGTACATATCTCTCTTCTCTTCATTTGTGTATCTTGCCATATCGAATAAGTTAAATTGAAATTACTCAGAAAAGTATTTAATAACAAGTTCTTGTGACACAATAATAAACGAAGTGACAAATAATATGACATTTCTTGTTATGTTCTTTTTTATCCACGGCCTACTACTTGAAAATAATACATTCAATAAACCTAGAGTTGTGTGAATGTAAGAAAAAACAAGTCTACCAACGATATCAATGTTCTGACCCAAATTCAATTGAACCCAGAAAAAAAATCGAGAACTGTAGCCAGTGAATGCAATTTATCGAAAACTGCTGTTAATAAAATAGTCAAGAGACGCGAATACAATGATTTTAAATTTGAATACCAAGCCTTGCAAAAATTATATCGTAATGATCTCAAAATAAAAATCGATTCTGTAATTTGTTTCAACGGAACAAATGACAAATCCAACAATAATGATTCCTCGCGAGAAGATTGGGAATGTATTGGAAGGTATTCAAGGAGACGAAATAAGCAAATGTATAAGAAGTATGGGTTCCAGAACCGCAAAGTGCATTTTACAAAATGGTGGACATTTCGAACACTTACTTCATTAATGTTCATCATTTACTTTCGAATAATCATTTGATTTTTCTTTCATTAAATGATAGTTTCGTTTAATTATTATGAATTAGGTTTTTCACCTCTTGAAATTTGTAAATAATTATTACATGTTTCTTGCTTTGATTCTGTTACGTTCCATTCAGTTGAAGATGAGTAAGTTGATTTTCTTATCGAAATGTATTGCATGTTGTTAATTAAACTGAAGGTACCTCAATGTAATACAGATCCGACCCAAAGAAATTTGGATAAGGGTCAAAATCACCTGAAAATCAACTTTGAATGACATTGTATGATATATCGTTGAATTCAGCGTTAAAAGTTATTTCGAAAAGTGTCATAAAATATGCAGGTCCCCATTGAAAAAAATGAGGTTGAGGGTGGCCCAAAGCGTACGAAACGTTGGATACGAAATCTGATTATGTCAAATTGAGGATAATTTACTGTCGAATAAAAAACTCCTGTGACATTTTTTTATAATATTCGAAATGAAGTGGGAAAAAAAGAAAAATCAAAATGACAGAATTTACTTTTCTTATGATATCTCAATAACCGGCTTGACAATGCTTCTATGAATGCAACTTTTTCTCCATTTGACCGACCTTCTAACTCTTATGGTTTAAAAGTTACCAATACAATCCCATTAAAAAAGTGGCCACTCTGTATAAAATATCATTATTGACGTTTTCTGCTTTTCATATTTTCAATATTCATAATTTTGCATCAAGATCTTTCCTGGCATCTCATTGGCTATTGTGTTCAGATCTAATTTCATATACAGAATGTTTTAACTTTAACATTTTGTTGTCTGCTTGTGCTCAAAAATATATTAGTAAAATTTTGATTGCTATAATTTCATAAATTATGCCAATTGCTTGTAATGTTGAAAACATGTTTATTTCAAACAGATATCGACTAAGATTATATAAGGTTTCAGAAAAAACGGTAGAATCTTCAGAAAAACTGTAAAATAAAATAGCATAAATTATAAATATTAATTTTTTTTTATTTATGTGCTTTTTCAATCTATAATTTTCATTTTAACTCTTCGAACATTTAACACGTACTTCTAATTCTAAACATAACAAATTCCCTAAATTTATATTCAACATTTTAATACTAGTTAGTAAAATTTGAATATCAATTTAATTATTTACAATTATTAATACTACTCCTTTTGTTTCAGGAAACCAACTGTTTTTGGAGGTTCTTTGAATTCAAGAAAGAAAATTCTTGAAGGATAACATCATTCATGACATTTGATATATATTATTATTTTTTTTTTATATATTTTATCACGAATTTAAATCAGGTCGAAAAGGGAAACATTCTCAATTAAAGTTTATCTTTCAGTCGCAGATGATTCCACATCTGATTTTATGAACATCCTGTTTATATTTTCAACAAATCAATTAAATCAGGTCATTTCGGATCGCCTGGTATTATCTTTCATTTCCATATTCTCCTAGAATTAAAATTAACAGAATTAGTTTTTGTTTGAGTAGGCTGAGTCAAAACACTCGGTATATATATATATATATATATATATATATATATATATATATAGAGATGTACACGGTCATTGTGAATCCCGTGAAGCATATGAACGAAACGCAGTTTAGCCCGGAGTAACCTTGTTAGTCCCGATTTCGGGCTCAACAAAGTATCACCCTGTATCTCTTCACTGGGTGATCAGAATTGAATGCAGGTCATTTCCCCACGTTTTTGATCGGGACACACAATATACCTTTTCCATTACCAACATACGCGATATAGTTCTTTGGTTCGAACTGTAGGGGGCGCTTTCCGTATATAGGGATATACACTGCAGAATTATATACTTCTTTGTAGAGCCCACAAACTTTTATAGCGTTGTGTAGCCCTAAGTTTGGCAACATTGCAATCGCTGCCTTCATGAATGCGAAATATATGAATTGCTGGATCCGTGATCTGTCCTAGCGCAAGGAGTAGTTCATAATTCAATATAAAAAATATTTATCGTTCATTTTTCAGATTAGGGAATTTGAGTTTGAAATAGTTACAATATTTGAAGATATATTCACCAATCCTTTTTCTGAAGGGAATTTTGTGCGATCCATCCATCTATATAAAGGATGGTTGGAAAAAAGTACAAAATAACCAATATTGGCTTAAAAGCCTTATTCTTCAGTTTCAATCGTAGATTTAATTTTTGTGCATCAAACGATAAAAATACATTTACACTGATGTAGACCATATAGGGAAGACGGTCTACCAAGAATATTAGGCAAATATATTTTCCAACTGAGGAGCGATATAATGATTTCAACCATCGTGAAGACTGGATATCGAAATTCTCAACAATTTTTTAAGGCAAAGAAACTTTTTTATTGACTTTCTTGAAATGCAATTTTGCGGTCTTTCGAAAGTGAAATTTATAGAACTTTTCATGTTTTTTTTGTTAATTACATTAATTGATAAAAAAGGGGGAAGTAAAGAACAGTTCACCTATACAAAATAGGTTCAACCACCTGAAATCATCACATTGAATTCAAGCCCAGATGGGTCTGTTGAGGAAAGAGATTTTGCATTGTACACAGGGATTACTCTCATTAGTTTTAAATTGCGGAAAAATATATACAAAAAAGTTCCGGTTCATTAGTTTATTTTTTCAATCTTAGAAAGCTGCAACATCCACAATATTGAAGTAATAACCCGACAATATGCATCTTTTTGTTGGTAATTCAAAGATCTGGTTGAATGTTCAGTGGTACCATATGGGTACCATTGAAAGAATGATTTTTTCTCTACAAAATCTGATTTTGTAATGCTTGATTGAGATTATCCCCTGTTTTATTTGGATAATGAAAAATATCAATATCGGGAGGGTGCTTAGAGATCGATTGTGAATAAATGACAGAATTAAAATACAAGTAGTATATATTTCGTCAGATTGAATTAAAATATGCAGAAATATATGATGGAAAAAAATATATCGGAAAAACTAGTTTCAGGAACAACTAGAGATAACAAAATTGAGCTTCTCAGGAAAGTAGGCAATTGTTTTTTTTTGTGCATGTTTTTCGACCATAGATATCTTTTGATATGGGGAACGAATCAGAACCAAACAAAAACTGAACTATTTGCTGATGAGTACTCAATATTTTTTGGGGTATTCCAATCACATCAAACCATTTTTTCACTTGGCATAAAAACTAAAAAATCTATATTTTCACAATTATTATTTCCATGAAAAACTTTCTAGAACAATCAACGGCAAATTTTATATGAGCAGCAGTTCGTAGAGTAATATTTTTTTCTTCTATCGGAAAGTTTTAATTATCATTTGAGTATTGATACTAATGAAATATTGAACAGAAATTTATTATCCACTTTTTTCCTATCTTACTTCTGAATTAATATTTATAACTCCGAAATTCCACAATGAAATATCAATTTCATGAATATATGAGATATAGAATTTGTTGTTCCTTCTCTTTCCGCTAAGGAAGCGATCGACTATACAAAAAGCCTGAACAAACAATTGGATGAGAGATTGGTCATCTTATTTCTTCTTCTTATGGAAGTAACATTATGTTCCCATGAATTTGATCGGTGCTATTTCATGAATTATTCATAAAAATAATGTATATTATGCCGAATAGGACTCAATCATTCAGAAATACTTCCCGAAAATTCGGACCTGAAACAGTAATAGGTATGTTTCTTTGTAGAGGAAAATAAATAATGGTTTAAAAAAACTAAAAAACACGCTTTTTTAGGAAACCAGACTAAAAAAATTTAAAATAAGAAAAAAAAAATTTTATTTAAAAAAAAGCGTGGGGTGCATGGTATCGCCTCGGCCAACAATTAACTGTGATCTGAGACATTTCTTACTTCACTGCCCTGGGTGTGTAATGTACTATATAATTATTGATACCATGCACCCCACGCTTTTTTTTTATAAATTTTTTTTTTCTCAATTTCTATTTTTTTAGTCTGGTTTTCTATAAAAGCGTGTTTTTTTAGTTTTTTAAACTATTATTTATTTTCAACTTTTCAGTTTAGTTTTCTATTAACGCGTGTTTTTAGTTTTTCAAACTATTATTATTATTATTCATTTTTTTAACTATTATTCTCCAATATTGAATGGAATCGGACTATAATCACAAAACTCGCGGCCATTTTGGAGCCGCCATCTTGAATCTTTCAATTTTGACAAAATAATCCTAATCTCCGACCCCCAAAAACCCCAACATACAATTTTTGAATAGAATCAGACCATAATCACAAAACTGGCCCCATTTTAAGCCGCCATCTGAATTTTCCAATTTACAAAAGAATCATAATTCACCCAAAACCCCAATACAATTTTGAAGAATCGACCATAATCACAAAACTGCCCATTTGGAGCGCCATTTTGAATTTTTCAATTTAAAGAATCATAATCTCCGACCACGAAAACCCTCATATATCAATTTTGAAGCGAATCGGACCATAATCACAAAACTGAAACGCCATATTGGAGACGCCATTTTGTTTTTTCTTCACACAAAAATTTCTCAATGCATTGTCACCGGAATTATGTACACCTGCCAAATTTCAAATCATTCGGACGTCTGGAAGTGGGTAAAAATCGCGCCCAAAGGAGTCGGTTACAAACAAACATACAAGTGAAGCTAATATAAAGCGTGAAAAAACACAAGGAGATGAATATTTCAGTTTCTGATGAAGGAACAGATTTTTTCTTGATTCTCAAAAGAGAGTACTACCAGAAATCATTTGTAACATTGACGCAAGAAAGGCATCGCATTCACTAGTTCTTCAATACATTTTTGTCGACGAAAATCTATTTCACGCTTCCACGATCATCAGAAGACCAGAAGAAATGGGAAACACATTTCTGGAAGCAATCGCACTTTGCAAAGATGGCAAGTTAGAAACATTTCTTTCGAAGAGACACTTTGAAATCAGTGTTTTTTGACATTAAAACCTGTTATGGGGTATGATAGATTGATTTGTTTGAAAATATTAACAGGATGTTCATGAAATTAGATGTGGAATCATCTGCGACTGAAAGATAAACTTTAGTCACTATCTTCCATCGTTGGTAACCTCTTGGGGGTACCTGTTGAAAAAGGAAACACTCTCAAATGAATATTGAAGGGAAATATTTTTCTGTAAAAAAATCCCTTTAAAATAAGTTATTTTTGTGAATGTTAAACAGAAAAAAAAAACTACTTTCCGCTGAAACCCAAAGCTGGGCATTGAACTACATCTGATAGATATTCTGAAAAGACTCCCAAAAAAAAAAAATCTGAAATTTAAAATTTGCTTCTTTACTCATGTTAAAAAGGGGAAACATTTCTCAAATGAATATTGAATGGAAATATTTTTCTGTGAATAGAAAATTAAAAAAAAAATTGCCCTTTTTGGAATGTTAACAGAAACAACTACTTCCCGGCTGAAAAACCTTTGGGCATTGAACTACATCTGATACATATTCTGAAAATATCTAAAAAGAAAAAAAGCTGGAATTTAAAATTTGCTTTTTTACCTTTAAGGGCCCCAGTAAATTTAATGGAAAATTTTTCCAAAATAAAAACAGACAAAGTTTATTTTTTGTGAATGTCTATAAAGAAAACAACTACTTCCCTGGCGGAAACCACGCTGGCATTAAACACCCTATGATTTTCCCAAAAGAATTAAAAAAAAAATCTAAAATTTAAAATTTGCTTTTTACTCATGTTGAAAAGGGAAACACCCTCAAATGAATATTAATGGTTATTTTTTCTGGAAAAAAACCACATAAATTAAGTTTTTTTGTGAATGCCCAACAGAAAACAACACTTTCCTGGCTAAAACCACGTGGGATTGAACAAAATTTGATAGATATTCTAAAAGACCTCAAAGAAAAAAACCCAAATTTAAAAAGCTTTTTTATTCACATAGTAATTGATTTTCATTCCGCCAATTAAGAATCCATATAGATGAATGAGGCAAAGAAGAATGTTTTCCAAAAATTACTCCCCAAAATCATTTGAGATTGATGCAATCGCATTCAATTCTTCAACATTTTTTTTACGAAAACTTTTTCACGTTTCCACTTCGGAAGCCCGAAAGAAATGGCACGTTTTTTTAGAAGCAATCTACTTTTTAAACCTATCTGGGAAAATGACAGATTGATTTGTTTAAAAAATATGAACGGGTGTTCATAAAATCAGATGGGGGAATCAATCATCTGCGACTCAAAGATAAACTTCAGTCCCCACTCAATCGTTTCGAAAGTGCAAGAGCTGATGAAATTTTTCGAATTATCTGAGGAAATTTATGCAGACTCAAAAGAAGTGAAGGATAGGTATATGGGGTGTACCCTTGTTGAACATTAAAGGAAAAATACTCTTTTTTCCGTCTGATCAATATTCAATTAACCCACGTTTTATCGACGTTAATATCATATGTGCTAGGGTTTTATCGCAATTTTTCTAAAATTTTGAAAAGATTTTGCCTGGAAATTTTACTGACTGGATTTGCGGTCTTATTATCTGGCCGCAAATTGCACATTAAATTTCTAGAGGTTTGGAAAAAACAAAGATTTTCGTTTAAAAATCCTCTAGCACGATGATTCGATGAGAATATTTCCCAAAATAAAATTCAGAAACATGTTTATTTTTAATTTTCAACGGAAAATTACAAAAATTCTTCTCGTTCCCAAAAATTGAAGGAATCTGTGTCCGTTTCTAAATGCTTGACCCTTGACCAATGTGGCCATTCCATAAAATTATCTTTGGTCAATCTATATTTTCAAAAATTAATTTGAGAATATCGAAATTCATTTTAGCTATTTTTTCTTTCGTAAATAAAAATATATTTTCTCGAAGAACTGCTGTGCTATTCGTTTTATTTTTTGCATCTTGGGGTGTTTATCCACCCATACCTGAACATTGAAAAGGCCATTTGTAACGAATACTCAAATTCAACGACTTAATTTGAAAAGTAAGAAACCCACATAGAAATTTCCCCACCTCCTATATCACCCCTTTTGTAAAACAAACCCACTTCAAAAACTAACGGTACTCCTATACAAACTTCCAACCCAATTTAACTTTCAGTGTTGAATTTAAAAATCCTGAAATTTGTGATTTATATCTAAGAAGATAAGCCCAAATACCAAATTTCCCTTTACACCTACTTCCAAACTTTCCAACTTTTCTCCACCCCCCCCTAAGGTAATAAAAAAGTTTTAGGTTTATGAAATACCAAAAGCTACATATCTGAACCCGAGAAAATCCACATTTTTTTAGCTTTAGGGTTTCTCAAAATAACACCCGATAATACAAAAAAAACCATCAACTTCAAAGCAGCTGCATTAAAACATAAACATTATACCGAATATGAATTATGTGTCACCATTTTCCTTTTCTCAAGTTATAATTTGAGGGCGCCCAACCGTTTTCCCTGCTGGCATTTCCGCAGTCACCGCTTAGAAATCCCCAATAATTTTGAACTGAAAAACGCGCGGGCAGTAGAGCAACGCCGCCGGGAACACAGAGGCCGTTTCAATATAGGAATATAGTTTGGGATTCACAGCAGGAAAAGAAGAACCACAACGTTTAAATGGGTTTACAAATTTTCAAATATTAAAAATTTTTACCCTCTAAGTGTGCTTCGACGAAAATTATGGAATGATGTCATTGCACTGGGAAAATACTCTTCGCCCATTCTGAAAAGTGCGGGTTAAGAGCGACCCGTTCATTTGGTTTCACAGTACCGTATACAACTTTTTATATATATATATATATATATATATATATATATATATATATATATATATATTATATATTATATATATATATATATATATATATATATATATAAATTTTATATATATATATATATATATATATATATATATATACGTTAAGAGGTTCAACGGGTTGCACATCGTTCGGTGTTTCCGTCAATATGTAACTTCGTAAATCCGCAATGCTTGAATCCTATGATGGTTGTTCTCTCCCTTATTGGGATGATTTTTCTTCAAAAGGTTCGTATCCCGACAAATTAAGTCCTGGCTTATAGATGGCAGGAGCGTTTTTTATTTTAAGTTCTGTTTTATTTTATTTTGATGAATTGTTTGCAAGAACTCTTGTCTATGATTGTTTGGTTATGTTGATCGTTGTGAGAAGTTAATGAAAATTATGAGATGAAATTGAATGATATACCTACATCCTTGAAATTAAAACTTGAGAACAGTGCTCCAAAAAAAATCCCCCGGAAAAGAGTTTAAATACATCCCCGAATCGTGATGTGAAGACTAGGTAGGAAGGTTTTGTAAAATCAATGAAACCCCCCAATTAACCTCATATTTTGCTGGTAACTGATAAACCGATGTTTCATAGAACGATTGCCAAAATCTCACCAAAATGGATGGTTTATTGTCAGCATTCACTGGGGTTTTTCTTTTGGGTTGTATTTGAAATTGTATAACTTGAAAATAATAGTTCTTTTTTTTTGAAAAAAGGGAGAATATTGTGTATAGAAACATTTGGTAGCACTACCCATTTAGAAGTATTCGAGGCTTGGGAGCAAAAATCTAAGACTTAGCCAATGATTCATAAACATACTGACAATGTAAATATCACTGATATTGACGAAAAATACGGCGCAGGGTTTTTAGTGGTCGGAGTGAAAAGTTGGTTTTTTCCATTGGGATTTGTTTTCAAACTTGGTTATTTTTTCCCCTAAGAATGATGAATAGTGTAGTATTTTTTTTGGTTTTAATTTTTAGTTTTAGATCAATGAGACATGAATAATAAAAACTTGTTGTTTTCAATGTTGGTGTGATTCATTTGGATCCCAAAATTAAAAAGGAAACAATTCCATCAACATTAAATCAAAGTAAAGGGGGAAAATTTTTTGAAAACAGTTTTTTTTGATATGTGACGTAGGTTTTTTCTGTAATAGATTCAAAGTTTTCAGTTCACATTAACATCTAAAAAATTTCCTTTTTATGAATTTGAAAAAAGCTTTTATTTTGTACTATAGATTTTTTTTCTAAATTTTTTTCTTAAAGCACCCTATATATAATGTTTATCTTGAATGTTGACAATTTCATAATATCCGAATCTTAAAACCCCAAACCCTTTAAAGAATAGGTAAACCAAAAAAATTT